>JASDQU011178438.1:1161-24006 GCA_032191745.1 Picea mariana
TCACATCCTTTCCCCCTTCAATAAAACATTGTCATCGATGTTTATTCCTTTCTTGGAACAGGATTGGATGAGATTTCTGCAAATCTCCCTCCAACTCCCAAGTGGCCTCCTCCAAGCTAAAGTGCTTCCATTTCACCTTTAGCTGAGCAACGGCTTTGTTCTGAAGTGTTATTTCTCTCCGGTATAGAATGCACAGGGGTTCTGCTTGGAACTCGCCTTCTGGTTCCACCTACACCAAGTTCCAATCGATCATATGAGTAGGGTCATAAACATAATTCTTTAACAAAGAAACATGAAATACATTATGAATTTTTAGATTGGCTGGGAGTGCAAGTTGGTATGCTACGGGTCCAATTCGAGATAGTATATCGAAGGTCCAAAAAAACCTGGGTACCAACGTGGCACAGTTCCCTAGATTTAGTGAACTTTTCTGAGCTTTGACTTTTAAGTAAACATGGTCTCCCACTTGAAACTCCAAGTGTCTTCTTTTCTGGTTCGCATAACTCTTATGTCTATCCTGTGCTTCTTTTAAGTTATGTTGTACCTTTCTTACGCTCTCCATTTCCTAGATCATTTCTGGTCCAACCACGAGTCTGTCAACTGGGTTATCCCAACTAATTGGATTCGTACACTTTCTGTCATACAGTATGTTGGCCCTCGACCAAGTTTTGAGGAATACTTGGTCATAGTTGACCGTTTGGTACTTTGACTGCCTATCGAAGACGGAGTGCATAGCGAAGCGGAGATCATGGGATCTCGCCACCTTTTGTGGAACCTTTTTGGGATTTTTGGGAATATTGTAACGGGAAAGGGATGTCGGCCCTTTTTTAGGCCTTTTTCTATGTATAAATAGAGGTCTAGGCCATGTAAGAAAGGAGGCCCTGTCTAGTCGATGGCTTAGTGCATAAGTTGGATCTATGTGATCAGAAGTCTATGTGACTTTAAGATCTTTATGCATGCTATAATAAGTGTTGAGTGCCAGAGTGTGAGAAGGATTAGTGCTTGGATATACCCAGGGAAAGAGGATCTAGCGAGCTGTGCAAATCTCTTGTCCTATGCGGGGTAAGATCTTGGAGGCTTAGTGTTGTAACTGCTTGACCAAGATAATATAAAGAAGACATTGTGGATGTAGCCCCAGGGTGGGGGTGAACCATAGTAACTCTGTGTATTGTGTTGATGTGTTTGTCTCTCTCTTTCTAAGTGCTCTAATATGTTTATATATATCTATTGATGCTTTTTGCTTATGAGATATGAATGCATGATAGATATGATACATAAGATGCTAAGTGCTTAATATATTGAGTATAATCTGTTTACCATTGCTAAATGCTAGATCTGAGTAATTACTGCGATGCTCTGTTCTTTCTGTGAAGTGTATTAATGAATGTATGTTAGGAAATAACTGATGCTAAGTGCGTTGTAAGCAAGATAATCATAGTTTTGTGTCCCAGCTAAGGTTGCAGACACCTGAGTCCTATAACCACCCTTGCCTCTACCTCGGGTGAGACTTCATCTTCTTCACAGGTATTGTTGAAAGGGCCGGTAGTTAGGGCTTTGTTGGTGCGCTCTTGAGCGTTGAACCCTGGTTCTGCCCCTGTGCCAACAAATGGTTTCATTTCCGTGACCTAGAACTGTGATTGTTGGGAACTAAAGAAGAAGAAGCTTTGTGTGAAATAAGCTCTGTGCATAGATCTATTGCCCTAGTGTGGAGTGTTTTGTTTGACCTGTGAAGCTTTGTGTCAAGAAAGAAAGGTAAGATCTGAAGAAGAGAGGTCAGATCTGAAGAGAAAGAGTTCATATCTATAAGAAAAAGGTAAGATCTGTAAGATTTGTTCTTTGATAAAGGTAAGAATAGTTAAAAGTCTTAGATCTGGAATCTTTTTGCTCTGTAGAAGTAAGATAAGTGAAATTTTTTGTTTCTAAAGCATGGATCTAGGTATGTTTGATAGATTCTATCATAGCTTCAAAACTAGGGCATTAATAGATGAAAGAAAGTTTGATATGAATAGATATGATAAGTATAGTGATAGATATGTTATACCTATGCATAGAAAGAATTTTGGGACTAACCAATGGATGCAGGATCCTAGAAAGAAATTTTTGCAGGCTAACCATTATGATCCTAGCACACAATACATGAAAAGTTGGGGATCATTCAAGAGAAAGAGAGAATTAACTCTTTGTTACAATTGCAAAAGGCTCGGACATCTTGCTAAGGAATTCCCTGGGCGATGACCCAGTTGTCTTTTTTGTAAGGCTATGGACCATGAAGTATTGGATTTCCCTAGAATGATTGCTAGGCTTGAAAAGATGAATATAGAGAAAGCAAGAGATCAAGATACAAGGATTATAGAAGAAACCTAGAAAGAATCAGAAATGATATTTCTATAGATGAGAGATACCTTGAATGACCATCGACATGTTAGGCTATCAGAGATCTTCAAGAAGAAAGAACAGATCGAAGTGAGAATAAGAAACTTCGACATTGACTGTGTTTTGGGTGAAGAAACACCGGTGAACATTATGACAGAAGGAACCTGGAAAGTTATAGCAAGACCTGACATGACCCCTTCATTAGGAGGAATAGGTTTATTCAGAAGAAATATGGTAAACCTATGTGGAAAGCTCACTTAGATATCTATGAATGCTCATGGAGCTTCGACAAAAGAAGATTTTGAGACTGTTAAGTTCATGGAGGACAGCGTGTCATTTACTATGTTACTTGGTAAACCTTGGATTGAGAAAGATCAAGCCTGAAAATAGGAAGCAGAAAAGGACCTAGAACAACAGAGATAAGAGTTAAGAGACTTCATGACTAGAAGGATCGCACAGTTGATTGAAGAACGGGAGAATAGATCAAGGTTTCTTGACCCCAGAAACTTGGATGACGAAGTTGACAGAACGCTAGAAGAACCACAGAGGACCAAAAAATATGTTGGACAAGTAATACCCATGGATCTGAAGAAAGAATCTCAGCACTGCGAAGTTACCATGCCAAGAGAAGAAAAGAATCAGAATGAAAAAAGTATGAACGAGACGAAGCTCACTGGGAAGAAGGATAGAAAACTCATGAAGAAGAAAGAGAAGTTGGAGAAATTACAGAACATTCCAGAAGAAATCCCGTAGAAGGAAAACATGCAAAATTTGAGCTTCGCCAGGATAGCAGAACAATGACATATGGCACTTCACCATGTCGAAGTAATATAGCCATTAGAAGACGATATACTCATTCCGCTGATGGCTCGAACGACCCAAAAGAAAGTTATGACCTGTTACCTGACCATTAGAATACTCCATAACGAACAGATCAAGAGTTAATGGAACCTCCTATCCATTGCAAGCATTTTGTTACAGATTTACTTACTTCAGAGAAGCGCAAGACCAAGGATATGAGTTCTGCTTTAGCTGGCTTCTCATCCTGATCTCCTTCATAGCATGGGGGATGCTGGAGGATGTTGTTTTTCCTGAAACCCTACCATTTGAACCATTGGCTGTGAAGTTCAGTACATTATGGTACACGACAGATATGAACAGGCAATGGCAGTCAAATACCCTCTTTCCTAGATACTACATCCAGTTGAAGACCGCAATACAAGCCACACCTCACATTACTCTGAACACACTCCACAGATTTAGACCCTTAATGAAGTTCAGCGTGGACCGCCACTTCATATACCTGACTCAACGCACTGATGAGCACCAAGAACAACTGCAATCCTATTATAAATTGATAGAAGAAGACCTTGAAGATATTACCAAGAAATGGTCAGTGGACCTCCTCGTTACAATAGATCCAGTGGATATTTCAGATATCAGAATCCTAGAAGCTGCACAGAACACACCTGGGCCCAGTAAGACAAATAAGACAAAGAAGACAAAGGAGACGAATAAAAATGAAGAAGTTCAAGATGTGGATAGCCCCTCTGTAAGAACATCTTCTGTCACACCAGATGAAGAAGGTAACGACGAAGACCTATAAGAATTTGAACAGAAACCAGAATATGAAGTTGAAGTTCTAAAGAAAATAAAAGGGTCACCTTCAAATTATTCCTTTAAGAATAAAGCAAAAGCGACCGTGACCAAGATGAAGAACACGCTCAACCCCGATGACTTCATATTTCTCCTTGCAAATTTGAATGAAGCCATAGAAGAAATTAAAGAAAAGCAGGAGGCCAAGCAACAGACGATGTACAATAGAATCGAAGCCAAACTCCAAGGAGTACAGCAAACCCTCCAGTCTAACCGCGCAATCTCCACTGTGCTTATGCCAGAAGGAACACCCAAAGCAGGAGACGAGTCAGTTCAACTTCGCAGGATTGTTGACCTAGTCAAAGTACACCTTCAGAAAGAAGAAGTAGTAACAATGCAGGACACCCAGACCCTAAATCATGCACACAAGGAAATCATAGAGCAGCGTTGAGATGTGCAGCAAGAGAAGGATGCCATACTATCGAAATTTGAAGAAGACAGAGTGAAAATCCAGAAAGAAAAGGAGCAGTTGCTTGCGAGGAAGATCGGGATCGAAGAAGCAGTCAACAGAGCATTTCTCTCTATGACTGGCTTAGAACAGAAGGCAAAAGAACCCATAGAATGTCAAGTAATGAAGCTTGTTGAAGTCATTCAGCAACTGCAACAAAGAGTAGTAGAACTAGAGATCCAAGATATACCGATTACTCCACAAGAAGAACGTGACCAAGGAGAAGTGAATGCCCGAAGTATAGTAGAAAGGATTAAGGCACTCACTGAAGAATGTAAGAAATTAAGTACTAGAAGTGAGCAGATACATGATAACCTATCCGAGAACCCTGAATTGCATAAATTGGAGTCATAGCTCTAGGAGGTGAAGTACCAAGCCGAGAAGTTACAGGTACAGCTGAAGGCCCTACCGACCATAGAGAAAATGAAGAGGTCCCACGAATAGTGCATCATGTAGCAGCAGATTCATATGATCCAGAGCAAGGTCATGGAAGTGACACAGCAACTTCAACCTTTACAGGATAGAGCATGTCAACTATTCTTAGAGATTGAGAGCCAAGGGATAGACCTAGCACAGGTCGTGAACACAGTAGAGCAGTGCTTAGATTGACCAGTCAGTAACGCACTCATTCAGGAGTTTGTCGAGCATGAAGCAGTAGCAAAGTAACAGGTCGAAGCATCTTGAGCGAAGCTCAAGGCCTTTGAGGCAGAGTTACCCAGAGAAGGGTGACTCGGGATGAGTCACAGGTGAGTGTTGGGCACCTATTGGCCCTCGACCAAGTTTTGAGGAATACTTGGTCATAGTTGATTATTTTTTACTTTGACTTCCTGTCGAAGACGGAGTGCATAGTGAAGTGGAGATCACGGGATCTCGCCACCTCTTGTGGAACCTTTTTGGGTTTTTTGGGAAATATTGTAATGAGAAAGGGATGTCGGCCCTTTTTTAGGCCTTTTTCTATGTATAAATAGAGGTCTACGCCATGTAAGAAAGAAGGCCCTTTCTAGTCGATGTCTTAGTGCATAAGTTGGATCTATGTGATCAAAAGTCTGTGTGACTATAAGAGCTCTGTGTGTGCTGTAATAAGTGCTGAGTGCCAGAGTGTGAGAAGGCTTAGTGCTTGGATCTACCTAGGGAAAGAGGATCTAGAAAGTTGCGTAGTTCTCTTTTCCTATGCAGGGTAGGATATTGGAGGCTTAGTGTTGTAACTGCTTGACCAAGATAATATAAAGAAGACTTTGTGGACGTAGCCCCAGGGTGGGGGTGAACCACGGTAACTCTGTGTATTGTGATGATGTGTTTGTCTCTCTCTTGCTAAGTGCTCTGATGTGTTTAGATATATCTATTGATTCTTTGTGCTTGTGAGATATGAATGCATGATATATATGATACATAAGATGCTAAGTTATTAATCTATTGAGTATAACCTGTTTACCATTAATAAGTGCTAGATTTGAGTAACTATTGCGGTGCTCTATGCTTTTTGGGAAGTGTATTAATGAATGTATGTTTGGAAATAACTGAGGCTAAGTGCGCTGTAAGAAATATAATCACAGATCTGTGTCCCAGCTAAGGTTGCAGACACCTGAGTCCTGCAACCACCCCTGCCTCTACCTCGGGTGAGACTTCATCTTCTTCGCAGGTGTTGCCGAAAGGGTCGGTAGTTAGGGATTTTTTGGTGCGCTCTTGAGCGTTGAACCATGGGTCTTCCCCTATGCCAACACAGTACCTTGAAGGGGCTCATTTTAGCCGAAGTTTGGTACCCATTGTTGTATGCAAATTATACCAAGTGCAAGTAATCTTCCCACTTTCTTGGTTTTGTTCTTACGTACATGCAGAGCATATCTTCTATGATATAGTTTGTTCATTCAGTCTGTCCATCCATTTGTGGATGATAACTCATGCTGGAATTCAAGTTAGTATTTATCCCTACAAACAATTCTTTCCAAAAACTAGATGTAAATTTTACGTCAATATCCGAAATCACCATTTTAGGAATACCATGCAGCCTAAAAATTTATTTCATGAATATTTCAGCAACGTTAATAGATTTAAAAGTAGAATTTACAGGAATAAAGTGTGTGGACTTACTAAGTTTATCGATTACCACCATAATAGAATCATTATGTTTCTAAGTTCTAGGAAAACCTGTAATAAAGTCCAGAGATATAGTCTCCCATTTCCATTCTGGCACAGGTAAGGGTTGCAACAGGCCGACTGGATGTTGGTGTTCAGCTTTTACCTGCTGACAATCCTGACACTTAGCTAAGTATTTTGTTGTTTCTCCCTTCATATTAGACCAATAAAATAAATTTCTTAGTGTTGTTATCATTTTTTGGTATCCTGGATGACCAGAATATGGTTTCTTATGCACTTCATCCAAGACTGTTAACTTTAATTCTATCAAATCTGGTATGTATATCATGTTTTTAAACCATTGTAAACCATTCTTGTCCAAACTCAGGTCTGTTTTGTCTGAACTTTCTGTAGTGTTTTGTAATTCTGCCACTGTCTTACTGTAATTTTCGTCATTATTACATACAGTCTTTATCCTCTGTTCAATATCGTTTTCTTCCCTACTAATGTTTATTTAAAATATCCCATGAACTCTTATGCTCAAAGCATCAGCTACCTTTTTTCCTTACCCTTGATATGTCTTACTTCAAAGTCAAATTAGCTCAAGAAGGCTAGCCATCTTGCTTTCCTTGCATTAAGGTCCGACTGACTAAACAAAAATTTCACACCACTATTGTCAGTCAATAACAAAAAACTTTTGCCCATTATGTAGTGTCGCCACATTTTTAAGGCATGTATTACAGCTTCCAACTCTAAGTCATGAGTGACGTAGTTGTGTTCGTGTTCCTTTAGTTTTCGGGACTCATAACAAATTATGTGTCCTTCTTGAGTTAGGACACCACCTAGTCCTTCTTTACTTGCATCTACACAGACAGTGAAGTATTTTTCTGGATCTGCTACCTTTAAAATGGGTGCGGCTGTTAACAACTCCTTTAATTTATTGAAACTATCTTGACACTTCTGTGACCAGTTAAACTTGGTCCCCTTCTTTTGTAATGATGTGATAGGGTAAGCAATTTTTGAAAATCCCTCTATAAATTTGCGGTAATATCCGGTGATTCCCATGAATGACTGGATGTCCGCTACATCCTTAGGTACTGGCCATTCCATGATGTATCTTATTTTCTCAGGATCGACTGCAATGCCTTCTGCAGATATTACATGTCCTAGGTATTGTATTTTCTTTTGATAAAAATCACACTTATCGAATTTAGCATGTAGTTTGTGCTTCCTTAAAGTTTGCAGAACTATTATTAAGTGTTCTTTGTGTTCTTCTTTTGTTTTAGAATATACTAGAATATCGTCAATGAATACCAGCACAAATTTGTCCAAATACTGACTGAAAATACTATTCATTAAACACATGAACGTGGTTGGCGCGTTAGTGAGTCCGAAAGGTATAACCACAAAATCATAATTCCCATATCTCGTTCGAAAATTTGTTTTACTTATGTATTCATCTTTTATCCTAACCTGGTGATAACCAGATCGTAAGTCCAATTTCAAGAAAATTCTTTCCCCACCTACTTGATCGAACATATCATTTATCCTAGGTAAGTGGTACTTGTTCTTAATAGTCATATTGTTTAATTATTTGTAAACGAAGCATAATATCATCATTCTGTCTTTCTTTTTCACAAAGAGGACTGGTGCTCCCCATGGGGAAACACTCGATCTGATATATTCCTTATCCAGTGATTTCTGTAATTGAATTTTTAGTTCTGTCAATTCTGACAAACTCATTCAGTAAGGTGCCTTAGAGATAGGGGTTGAACCAGGTAGTAGGTCGATAGAAAATTCTATCTCCCTTCTTGGGGGTAATTCAGGTATTTCATCAACAAACACGTCTCTGAAATAATGAAGCGCAAAAAAATATTCCAAGTTGGGTTTATTTTATTTTCTAACAGGTTTGTTACTTGGATGGCATAAACTTGACAACCTTTTCTCATGCATTTCTTGAATTGCATTGTGGAAATTTGTCTAATTGAGACTAGTTATTGTATACCTTGGACTGTCCTAACCATGTCATTTCCGTCTTTATACTTAAGTGATTTTTTGTAACAGTCTAGCATTGATTTATGCTTTTCTAGCTAATCCATTCCAATAATTACATCATAAGATCCTAACAGTAGAATGTTCAGATTTGTCCTTATGTTTTGACAACCCAAACTGAACTTATAATCAGAAATAAAGTCAACCACTTTCCTTTTAGTTCTTGTTGCTAGTTGTACCAGCCACAATTTTGCATGTCTCATTTTCTTAATTTTATTTGACTCTACTATACCAAGAGTAATATAACTTAAAGTAGCTCCAGTATCAATTAAAACAGAAATTAGAGTGTTATTGATTTTACCTTCAATTTCCACCACAGAGGACTAGTGGTCAGCTTGTCGGCCATCTACGGCTGCATTTATCTGATGCAAGATTATGCCCACATCTCCCACTATCGAGGCCTCCTGCAAATTGTGAACAGTCGTTCTGGTTGTTGAATGTAAACGTGGACAGTTCCTCCTTAGATGAGGTTCTCCACATTCCCAACACTTTAATGGTTCGTGGGGGTTGTCCCCAAACTTGTTTGGTCCCAGATTTACCGGTTTATTGCTGCCTTGCGTATATGGGTTGTTGGAGTGAAAATATTTTCTTGGAAATATTTTTGTTGTGTTCTGATAAGGAGCTAGCTGGTATCCCTTCTTCCACCAGTTCATTCAGTCTTGTTTCTTATCCTTCCAATCTTTAAGAAATTTTGTCTGATATTTGTATTGGTCATAACACATTTGAGATTTCATGAATACTTCACTCAAGGACTTGGGATTATCAAACTCGATTTTTTCCCTGTAAGACTCTGGTAAACATCTTAGGTACTGCTGGATTTTTACTTTGTCCTCCCGGATATAAGGTACGAACCTTAGTAATTCCAGGAATTTGTTTATCAGATCCTCCATAGCCATTTGACCAAGTCGTAGCTCATAAAATTCTTTGGTTTTTCTTTCATAGTAACTTTCAGATAGGTATTGTTTCTTGAAATATTTATTAAAGTCTTTCCATTCCATCTATTTCTCTTTTAGGCCCTTGGCCAATTTTAGATCTTGCCACCAAATGTTGGCTTTTCCTTTCAGGTTATAGATAGCCATTCTGACCTTCATGTTGTTGGAATAGTTGTAGATCTGGAAATACTTCTTGATGTCTAATAACCAAGCCTCAGCCTCCTCCCCTGTTCTGGATTCCCCATCAAAGGTAGTGGGTTTGATTTTCTTAAATTCTCCCTCAAGGTGATATATATGTTTCCTTTTTCTATTTGGTTTTGTTTTATCTCGAACTGAAGGTGTACCTCTAGATGAATTGTCCCCTTTTTCTGCTTCAGGACCAGAATTATTGGAGGCCCTTTTACTGACCTCTTCTTCATGGTTTTCATCCTTTGGGATTTTCTTTGTGACTATACTATGCAACGGGACTTCATTTATTTCCTAATGCTCATGTTGTTCCTTCTTCAGTTTCTCATTGTTTGCTTTGAAAACTTGCAGCTCAACGATGAGATTCCTCATCATTTCCAGAAGTTCAGTGGGTGAGATTCCATCACTATTATGTATTAGATCTTCAGGAGGTCTTTGTCTGAGATTCCCATCAAGTCTGATTTCTGCATCATCCTGGGCTGCCATGATTAACACAAAACAAAAAAGGGTTTTTTGTTTGTAACAGTAAAGGTTTATTAGTTTTACATAAACAAAAATATGTGCTAAGTAATTAATTTGGCCCTGTTCAAGCTCTAAGTGTTGTAACCTTTTCTCTGATACCATATGTAATGTACCTCAAATTTGTCATAAAAAAAAGAAATCCTCAGGAACATTAATCTCAAATTAAATCGATAGACTCGTAATTAGGGAAAGATGACAGTTTATCTCTGTTGTTAAACTCTGATAAGTTTCTTATATTATGATTATCCATGCCGACATTTCTATCCAATCCAACACATAAGGAACATAGTTCCTCATAAATAACATTTTGTCACTCTAACATTCTCATCAGTCCTAAAATTATCCACTCAATCATATATAAACTTGTATATTATAATGAACTTAGACTATGGAAAACTTAGGATTTACGATCCCAAATTATTCCTCAAGAAAAATACCTCTCATACTTATGCACAAGGGAAATATCATTAGTCTTTCGAAAAACAAGGCTTGTAAATGATGCACAACACAAGGGGGTCGGGATACACACCTTAGTAGCAAGTTGTAGGCTTAACATAAAATATTGGCATTGTTCTTTATGGTCAAAGTTCCCGAACGAAGTCCCATGTAGTTAATGGTTGGTTAAAGATCTACTAGTCACCATTTACATATAGGCTTTGTAATGATAAGACTCCATCTAAACAAATTCGTTAAACCCTAACTAAACTGCCTGATATCTCAATTGAGCGATGGCTTTCTTCGAACAAGATACTAGTTGGACTCACCGCAGTTATAGTTAACAGTTTCTAGTTGGTCATGTCATGAAGGACCCTCTTTACTTTGTACGCCTTTAATGTGAGGGTAAGGTTCTCGACAGGTGTGAAATTTAAAACTCTGATCCAACCATTAATGAAATCCTATGTGAGTGAGAAAAATGATGGTTTCACTTGACCCCTTGACCAATAGGCTCATGCCAACTATTGCCCCATCTCATGGACAGAACCTTCCATCGTACTAGAAACTTTTACTCTGTGTAGTAAGGAGTCTCTTAGGTTTAGATGGCATTCATTCAACATTTGCGCAGTTTTCCAAAACACTTCTGCATTTTCCTTCACAAGGGAATATTGAGTGCTCAGAGGCTTCACCAGGTGGAAACCAGGTGTCCCTACCCGTCTGCTATGGTAATTTCACGATCCTCCTATAACTTTACAAGTTGAAAGAGTACTCGGCTTTCATTACAGTGGAAGAACTATTATACTAGAGCTATGGTTATGATTTTATTTTAAGAATTAGTTTCTGTGGTTAGATATTTATCTTGTAACCCTGATTACACATGTTATTGGGAATTTCCTTCACTGATAAAATGATTTCAAACCCTTTTCGGGACCATTTTGGTACCCCCTCCTTTACTCCAGTACCTACATTCTGGCACAGTCAATTTAGTGGGTTACAGGGTTGTGCTTCTCTGATGGTTTCGCAGTATCCCTCTATTCATATTATGGATTTACCTTCTCTAATGCTACTTTTATCTAGTTTTTGAATCCCTGTAAGTCCTCACAGAAGTATTAATCTCCGAATAAACCCTGTTAGGTTAGAAACCCTACTGAGGAACATGTCTTCGAGTGTTTTACTTTGGTGAACCCTGACAGGCCACCCCCTAGCTTGCAACTTTCAAAAGGGATTTCTATAACTTTCGTTCAGTAAGTAATGTAGAGGGGTTACCCTATGTCCCAAATGATTTGTAAAGGAAATATACTCTGTAACAAGAAATATACAAATCTAAGGCAACTTCTCATTATATACTGTTATTATCATTTTGAGGGTGGAAACCACCATTCGAGAAGGTATTCAGCATAAGTATTATTCTGAGTGAAGTTTGTGTAAGGTGATGAAATACATTTTGGAGATATGTTAATTCAGTACTGCAGTTTCCGGCACTTATATTTTTCGGCAAAATGTCTGACTACTATCCTAACTGGGTTCTTGTATTTGGTCTGGAGTATATAATGTGTCTCATATTGTATTTCTTGATTATTTAAACCTTAGCAGCCTCTCTTTGCTTTTATTTTTGGCAAGTAAGTTTTAAGAAATGTGCACAGTGAGACCTAATGATGGGGCCTCTGATTTTTGCGAGGTACCCATCAGATTGACACTGGCCTCCTCCTCCCATCAACTTCAAGGGTGACTTCGTCTGTTATTCTGCGAGAGACGGCATGTGCTAAGGCCCAAGTTAAGTACAATCCCGATTCTTTTATAATTGTTTTGTTATAGACACTTTACCTTGGTGATTCAATTTTGTTTACTTCGTATAAGCAACTTTATTATCCAATTACAAATACTAATGAAATTTACTTATTTCCTTGCAGGGTTGAAGCCTCTGAACCCTCGGATTTCGAGCATCCTTTCGTGGAAAAGGTACTCGATTTCCTTTTAAACTCCTCGGGACTTATCGTCCTAAATGATAATATCGAAGCTTCTCGATCTGAATACCATAATGTATACAGTTCAAAGCTCAGTTCCTATTTAGAAAAAGTATCAATTGTTGTAACAATATTCAATATGGAAGATTATAACGCAGTGGCTGTGTAGGTCAGACATACCCTAATTCCAAGTTCTCGATTTGAGTTGTATTTTAGTGTTAAGATACATGACTCTTGTCTTTATATATCATATAATGAAAGAAAGAAAATACAGAACAAGTAAATTTTTTACTTAGTCGATATATTAGTTATTTAATCCTATTAGATTATTTATGGAAAATGAAGAGCATATTAACCCTATGTATTCAGAAAGTATATTCCTTACTTTTAGTTACTCCTACATTATTGTAAATTTCTTCAAACAACTTCATGGTGGCCAAGTAGAGTCTGTTGTTTCTTTTATTCCATTGACGCCTAGTTTATACAATAGATGTCACGATCCTTCGTTCACTAACAACAATATAAAATTTGAACCTAACGAAACATGCATCTAGAATCTTTTTTTTAGTTCTAAGTAAAAACAAGCTTTCGCTCTTCTAGTATCTTGTTCCAGAATTTTGTTTATGTTGAAAGGTTCATTTGGTTCAATAATTCCAGAACTTGAAATATAACCAGTTAGGCTTAATCGCCTCCATTACATCCTTAATATCTATTGACATATATATACTCTAGACTTTTATAAGTGAATTTAGCAAGTCGTGGGGTTATCTCTCTATAGATATATATATGTTTGTATACGCAGTCGGCTTCTATTATATATATATATATATATATATTTACACAGTTGTATTCAAATATGGTAGAGTAATCGTCCAAAAATTACGAGATGTTCTGCAAGAATGTAAATACGTAATGTAGTATGTATTGTTTGTAAATATCAAATTCATTCCAGAATAGTGGACACTACATAGTTATTTAAATGTGAACAGCATAATCAGATGAAAAAGATACGTTCGAACTGGTAGTAATTTCTAACATAATAAAAAGGGTATAAATTCATTAACACAATACTTTTCCTGGTATATATCCCCATTCGAATTTCATTTCCATTCAATTTACTTAACAGGATTTTTACTCCACAACTACAGAATTTCTAAGAGAGTCCATCCTACTTTCACGGTATTCTCTAGAATTTAGTAAATGGAATACTTCAATCATATTTAAATAGATGGAAAATGTATCAGTCAATAATTTACAATGAAATTTAAAAAAAGAAGGAGAAATGAACATATATGAATAATTTTCCGAACAAACAAATGGAACAGCCACGTTCCTCCCAACCTTAGAACAGGGAAGCCAAATCACTTGTCTTGTTCACCCCCTAGCCTGACCATGAATCCATGAGGGATAACTCAAAACTCCTTCTCAACAAAATGTCTTTCAGTATTCATCAGTCTCCTCCTTGCCTCACACTCAGCAAGTAGTGTTCATAACAACAAGAGATGGATTTCCTTTTCCCCGCATACTAGGCAGCGTCCTGCCTCCTCACATATGCCATATATCCAAAGTCACTTTTGCCTAGGTCTTTTTCCCTCCCTTGAGAATTTCTGCAACTTTCCAAATCCCTGATTTTCAGGGGCTTCCAATGGCCAAATTCTTGATTTTCCACTTGTAACAATCAACCCTGAGGTAGTTCCAACATGTTCCCCACTCATGGAGTCATGGTCAGTTGATTTCAACATGGTTGTTCCATTTGTCCTCCAACAATAATTATAAAATATTTTGTTTCATACAAGTGTCATAGTCAACTAGTTAGTTGGGTCAAATCATACCTCTACCTAATAGTCATAATTCATTAATTACAAATATCTAAATTCGAAATTATGAATTTCCATAAATGGCAAAAAAATTCCAATTTCGAATTTGCCAAAAACAGAAAATAATTTCCTAAGAAATTTCCAACTTAAAATAATTTATTTTTGGGGATGTCACAATAAGCCTCAGTTGCAGAATGTGCTCACAGTGGATGATATTAACCTCATCATCTCAGTTTTATCAGATGCTTCGGAGGATATTTTGCAGTGAAATGAAGAAAAGCAGGAGACAATGTATGACATAATCGAGTCAGAGCTAAAGGGGGTACAACAAGCTCTCTATTCGAGCTGCACAGTGTCTACTGTGTCGTCGTCATCAGAAGGTGTAGAATTGGGGGATGAGCCCAACCAACTGTGAAGGATAGCAGATGCTACAGAGTCTCGTCTTCGTCGAGTACAGGAAGAAAAAGAGTAGGCCACAGAGGCTTTGAAGCAAGCATAGGAGGAAGGCCTAGAGCAACTTTGGGTTGCGCAGCAAGAAAAAAATGACAGGAGAGTGAATTTTGAGGAGGATAGAGAAGCTCTAGAGAGAAAAAGACTGACTGCTCACGAATCAGACTACGATCAAGGAGGCAGTGGCTAGATCACTTTGATCTATGTCAGGATTGGCCAAGATGGAATAAGAAACAATTGAGAGCCAAGTGGGGAAGCTCGCTAAAGCCATTCATCAGCTTCAAGAAAGAGTAGCTGAGTTAGAACTGAAAGCAATGCCATGCACTCTACAAGAAGTGAGAGATAAAAGGGACAAAACTATCAGGAGTGCAGTCGAAACAATCAAGGCATTGGCTTCAAAATGCAAGCAACTGAGTGCCCAAAGTGCGCAGACCTATGAGCACCTTACAGAGGACCCAGAACTAAGAACATTGGAAGAAAAGCTCCAAGAAGTGAAGCAACAGGCATCGACAATACAAGCATAGCTAAAGCTGCTTACAGTGGTAGAGAAGATGAAAAGGTCGCAGGAGCAACGTGCAGTTCAGCAACAGGTCACTGCCATTCAGAGAAGAATGATGGAAGTGACACAAAGACTCCAGCCGGTGCAGGACAGAGCCTGCACCCTCTTCAAATAGATTGAGGTACAAGGTTCACAGCTAGAATAGGTGGTCACAATAGTGGAACAACGCCTCGAAGGGCCTATCACCGATCAAGTCATCTAGGAGTTCGTCGAGCAGGAGGCTTTGGCGAAGCAACAAGTTGAGGCATCTTGAGCTAAGATCGAGGCCTTCGAAGCAGTGTTGCCTATATCAGAGTGACTCAGGATGAGTCACAGGTGAGTGTTGGGGGCATGTTGGCCCTCGACCAAGTTTTGTGGAAACATTGGTCGTGTTTGACCATTTTTTGGGACTTTGACAAGCTGGTCGAAGACGGAGCGTCCAGGCGAAGCAGAGATCGCGGGATCTCTCCCTTTTTCTGGGCTTTTTGGGTATTAGGGTTTATGTAACAGATATGGGATGTCATCCCATGGGTTCACCCATGTTTATTCCCCTTTTTTAATGTATAAATAAGTAGCTAGGCGATGTAAGAAGCAGACAGTGTATTAAGTGCAAAAGTTTGATCTATGTGATTGTTGTAGTCGATGGCTTAGTGCTAATGTTAGCTATGTGCAAGAATATGTGTTAAGGCTTGCAGAGCTAAGTGAAAGTGTTTTGTAAGTGCTTTATGCACAGACTATGTAAAGGCTTTGTGGTTTCACCTAACTCGGGGAAGGAGGATATGGCGAGGTGTGTGCAGATATCCTGTCCTATGTGGAGTTGGCTTTGTGGCTCTGTGCCTGTAAGAAGATTGAAGCAGACTAATAAAGAAGAAGAAGAAGAGTTGGTGGAAGTAGCCCCACACTGAGGTGAACCACGTATATCCTGTGTCGATGTGCTTTGTGCTATGGTGTTCATGTTGTTTATGTACTTATTTTCTTAATCTATATGTATGATAGATCCAGTTGATGCTTAGTGCTTTGTGATGTGAATGAATGTTAGATCTACTCTAATGCTATGTGTTCAATGGTTAGATGTGTTGGATCTTGGTTGTTACTACGTTGATCTGTAATTAGGGTTTCAACATGCGATGTGAAAGACTAATGAATGTTAATTGTTAAGTGCTATGTTAAGTATTGTGATCATAGATCTGTGTCCCGGCTAGGTTGTAGACACTTGAGTTCTGCAACCCCCCCTGTCTCTACCTTGGGTGAGACTTCATCTGCTTCCCAGGTATTGTTGAAAGTAGTTAGGGTTTTGTTGGTGCGTTGTTGAAGCGTTGAACCCTGGGTATGCCCATGTGCCAACAACAAGTAAGTACCTTGATCTTAAAGTAGTCATGCAAAGAATTAAAGAATTTCGTTTTACAGATACTAGTGAACGAAAATCAGACCTAGTGGTATGTGCAAAGCATAGCCAAGCCCTTCAGTCTAACCTTCACCTCAACTTGGACAAGAGACCTATAGAATGTTATAAGATTGAGAAGGATTTGGAAAGCTCGAATGATTTAGAAGAATTGAGAAACTTAGCCATTAAGGAAACATAAGGAAGCAGAGAAATCCAGAACATTATACCCATCCAGATTGATGGTTCTCATAATTATCCATTGAAGTTGTGCAAATTCAATATAGGGACCATAGAGCAACCTAAGATAGCTATGGTAGGAGATTACTAGGATGAGAAAACTAGCCAAGAAATACATAGCATGTTGTGACAGTATGAGGATTTGTTCCCAAAGAAATTTTTAGAGCTAAAAGGGATTAAAGGAGCTATGGGAGAGATGAAAATTGAACTAAAACCAGGATCAAAGCCTATAATCCATAGACCATATCGCCTTAACCCCAGAGTGAAAGAGAAGGTTAAGAGGGAAATAGACAAGATGTTGGAGGCTAGACTTATTTTTGCAGTGGAAGAAGCATAATGGGTTAGCCCAATAGTCATCCAGAGCAAGAAAGGCACATAGGACATTAGGGTGTGTGTATACTGCAGAAGCCTTAATTCTGAATGTGTGCATGACCCTTTCCCAACACCTTTTACTGATGAGGTGCTAGAGAAGGTTGTGGGGAAATAATATTACTCATTTATAGATGGATTTCTGGGGTATCACCAAGCAAGGATTGTTGAAGAAGACAAAAAGAAGACCACATTCATAACAGAATGGGGGTCATTTTCTTACAATGTGATGCCATTTGGCCTAAAGAATGCCTCTTTAGGTTTTTCCCGGATATTAATAGCATCTTTCCGAGAATTTATTCACAAGTTTATAGAATTTTATATGGATGATTGGATGGTCTACAGTCTTCTCAAGGAACATGTAGCGCTACTACGTCTGATGTTTGATAGATGTAGAGAATTGCAGATATCATTGAACCTCGAAAATTGTATCTTCCATGTGCCACATGGAAATTTGTTAGGCCACATAGTATGTCGAGAAGGAGTACTGGTAGACCCATCCAAGGTTGCAGCTATTGTGAATATGCCTCCTACGAGCGTTAAGTAGTTGCGCTCCACGATGGGGCACACAGGGTACTATCACAGGTTTATCAGAAGATATGAAAACATTACGGAACCTCTGGAGAATCTACTAAAGAATTCAGAAGTGTTCCAGTGGACCCCAAAGTGTGATAAAGCATTCGGTATCCTAAAGGAAAAACTCAGCACAACACCTATTCTAATATTTCCGAGCTAGGAAAATGAATTTCATGTGCACGTAGACTCATCAGGTATTGCCTTGGGAGCCATCTTAGCACAACCAGGAGACGAGACCATGGATAATCCTATCTATTTTGCTAGCAGGAAGTTGTCACAAGCTGAGTGCAACTATACAACCACATAAAGGGAGGGTTTAGCTATGATTTACCCTCTGTAGAAGTTTAGACATTATTTGTTAGGCTCTCATTTTAAGATATTTACTGATCATTCTACATTAAAATATCTAGTTAACAAGCCTATTCTGGAAAGAAGAATTTGTCGATGGTTGTTACTATTTCAATAATTTGCATTTGAAGTGATCATTAAACTTGGAAGATGCAATGTAGGGCCTGATCACTTGTCTAGATTAGAATCGGGATAAAGTGGTGGAGCAGTCGATGATTAGCTCCCAGATGCAGACCTATTCTAGGTTGAGGCCATACCAGAATACCTAGAAGACATAGCAGTCTTCTTAAGTAGAAGGGCCTTCCTAGAAATGTACTTCGCAACTCAGAAACTTCATATGGTGGTTAGAGTAGCGGCCTATCAATTGATTATGGGGTAATTGTATAAGTTGGGACTAGATAGTATCCTCGGGAGATGTGTCTTAGATCATGAAAGACAAGACATACTGTGGGAGTGCCATAGTGGAGTTGTGGGAGGTCATGTTGGAGGAAAGGCCACTACACAAAAATCCCTCCAAGTCGGACTATGGTGGGCCATGCTCTTCAAGGATGCAAAGGCATATGCTAGATCTTGCAACGTTTTTCAAAGAGTGGGTAAGCCATCAAGAAGAGATGAATTGCCTCTTCAACCCGTTCGATCTCTACAAGAATTTGAGAAATGGTTGGTTCACTTTATTGGGTCGATCAACCCCAAAGAGAAACATTCAAAGGCTAGGTATATTATTATCACAACTAATTACCTCACATGTTGGGTTGAGGCAACAATTGTCTAAGATTGTTCGACCGATACTGCTGCTAGGTTCATTTTTTTAAATATTATCACTCAGTTTGGATGTCCTAGGAGTCTGACCAGTGATCAAGGTGGCCATTTTATCAGTAGTACAATATCAAAGCTTACAACAAAGTTCTTGATCCAACATCAAAAAAGTATCCCCTACCATCCGCAAGCTAATGGAACAGTAGAATCATTTAACAAGATCCTGGAGAGAGGATTAACGAAGTTTTGTTGTGCAAATAGGGAGGATTGGGATGACAGAGTCCCAACAGTTTTATGGGCTTACGGGATAACCACAAAGAAACTCCACAAGTACACTCCATTTCAGCTAGTTTATGGGAAAGAGGTTGTGGTACCTGCATAATTCATTACTCCAAGTCTATAAATTGCATAGATTACACACATGTCGAAGGACGAATCAATGGCCCAGAGGCTCATGGAATTGCAAGAACTTGAAGAAACCAGGTTTTTAGCAGACTTCCATCAATCAGTTGAGAAAGCAAGGCATAAAGCTTGGGCATGACAAACAAATTAATACCAAATCATTTGTGCAAGTGTTGGGCTCCAAATATGTCATATTTTCTATCATGTAAAACCTCCATTCATAAGCTATATTCTCGCACTCTTGATACATTCTATAGCCATTATCCTATCACTTACCACTAATTACATCCATTCTACCTTGTGGCTAATTATTGTTGTTTTCTTGTCTTTTTAAGTGATTAAAGATGTTTTTAACATGATTTTATCGATGATGGTTTAATCATGAGTTTCTATGTCCAAGCAACATGTCCCTGTTCCGGTAGTTGTATTGTTCATGTACCGATACCATCAAAGTCATTCGGTACCAACACATTCTACAATCATCCTGTACCAACTCTAGCATCTACATATATCCTCTTTCCATTTTCTAATCAAACACACATAGTACGACATCAACATAATGTGGTGCCCAAATCACTACATGAGTTCGTGGAATATTGGTCAAACTCTGGTTTGATTAAATTATCATTTTGATTAAGGTGGAACATGATTTTATCCTATAGGAATTCACTACATGAACCAATCAAATCAGTGATTACAGGAAGGTTGGACTTCTATTTCTATGTTATTTTCAGCTATTTGAAAGCTATATCGATCAAATTCTGAAGGATTGGGTAAAAGGGGGGCAATTTTGCATCAATTTGGTACCTGCTTGAGCGTGAAATCAACTTTTGACATGTGTGCACACCTCCAAATGACAAATGGAAAAAAAAAAATTGGATAATGATGTTATCTACCTCCCATAGAAACAGGTTTTGATTTGGATGCATGGATTCCAAGAAAATCAAATATTTCTAAAGTTAGCAAACCCAGATTTTTAGCAGAAAATCAGTTTTGAAGGGCATATTTTACCTTAGTTTGCATGTACATGGAAGAAGATATTTCAAAACCACCAAATGAGTTTTCATAAAAACTCCACCAGCTACAAAACCCAGAAACAATTTTATGAAATTCAAAATTTATTGGGAGATATCGGGGGCTCTGTAATCCCAACTTTTACAAATTGATTGTTTTTGCCTAGATTAAAAAAAAAAACGAGATTTGTGTATTTTCCATATTGGGAGAAGTTTGTTCAAGGTTTTTTTAAACTTGATCTAAGTGTATAAATAAAAAATGAGGATTGAGAAGGGGAGGCATCAGTATCACTAGGTTTTTATTTAATGGAGGAAGATTGATGTTAAAATAAAAAATGCTTTTATGCTCTGTTTCGTTGGTACAAAAGCCCTGCATAATAATGTTTACAATGGTGTGATCGAATTATTTTGCTATTAAAGATATTTTTTCATGAGAAATGATGCTTGGTAAATTTCTTCCTTAGTCTCTGAAGATTTTAGGACGAGTCTTCCTGTGTGGCAAGGGCCCAGGTAAACTTGTCCCTTTGTATTTTGTTAATATAGGTTTAATTTATTTTATTTGTAGATCATCGTAATTCTTTGATTTAATTTAAATCATATGCATGTTATATTTTAAATTGTGTTCAATAAACAGATATTTTTGTGTGGTTGATTTTATTCTTGTTTGTTAATGTGCATTGAGTTGTTTTTTAAAGGAATGAAATTAAAATTCCCGAGTGTTGACTATTTCCTTGATTTCCTTAGAATGCTTTAATCATATCATAGATTTAAATTCCAGTCTTGGGTAATTGAAAACTTATGAAAAAGATATGATCTCTTTGTTCTTGAATCATGACTTGAAGATTAAAGTGTTTCTTGATTAAGCAAGCAATTTCTTCAATCCTGAGTTTACATGTGTGAAACTTTGAATGGTAAATTGATTTTTGGAATTGTAAATCAAGCTACAGTGATTCTATTTTTATCTTGCTGTGATTAATAAACATATAAGAGGCATGTGAATGAACAGATCTTAAGAATAGAGAACAAAACCATAATAAGATTCAATAATTTATTGAAACAAACACCTTGAATTTGAGTTGGAACAGTGATTTTGAGAACAAATGATACATATGAAGACTGTGTGGGTTTAATTTTCCATCAAGCGAAGTTAATCTATCTTTTAAAAAAACATGGAGCCATTGAATTTATGACCTGCCTAGATATGGAACCCGTGATTAAAATCTAAACTATGCTTCATTCAAGATAGTATCATTGTAAATCAATTGAATAATACCCAATCTTTTAATTGGAAAAGATTAGACTCAGATTCTATACCTTAGTTTGATCCCGCAAGCTCATTTTGCACTTTATTCTTTGATTCATGAATTTTTAGTATCTTGGACTTCTAATTTCTTTTATTACTCTGCTTTGTGTCACTTTCTAGTTCTTTACCTTGAATTTGGAGTTTCAACATATTAACATCTTGCTTGGTTTGAGTAAGTAGGAAATATTTGGTATTGATTTAATTTAATGGTCTCAAAGCTCTTGATTTTGAATTTTCTAGCAGCTTCAATCACCAACAGACAGATTATAGGTCTAACTCATGAGATATGGCCTTCCTGCATTGGAATTATTCCCAAGGTGTTAGTTCATTTCCTGTCATTTGAATTCATTTCCGTTTTCTTGTTTCTTTTATTGCATTTAAGTGTGGATCCACTGTAGGAAATAATCATTGAAGGACAAAAAACTTAAGTAATCTACTCATGATTAATCACACGAGCATCACCCCAAGTGTATGAAAGACTGTGATCTAAGCCTTTATAGAAATAAGTTATTCCTATGTCCCACTAATGAATTCTTAGTGTTAATTTCCTGCAGTGTGGGTTTGAAGATTGTTTTGTCGGCTTTAGATTAGGTTAGCCTAGGTTTTGATCCTATGTTTCCTACGCCTGCACCTCGAAGCTTACGAGCTCCGGTTGATAATTAAATGTGAGAGTTAATAGTACATATATTTACCCCAACATCAAGGAGACAAGGTCCTACTTTATGACAGTCGATAACAGAAACATCCAAGCAAGTTTCGCATGCATTGTTTGGGACCATTTATAGTTGTGGAGATCCGACCTTTTGGAGCAATCAAATTCACACAACTAGATGGTATACTTCAGCCAGGATGAGTGAATGGTGCTCGCCTTAAACCCTGTATTTCTCATAACTTAGCTAAAGGACTGTTTCTCTAGTCTAAAGGAGCATGTATAGTAGTTAGATTTGAGTTTTTTTCAATTTCTGTGAACTCAGTTAATAAATTTGAAGAGTGCATTGTTGCACCATGACA
>JASDQU011178439.1:0-16871 GCA_032191745.1 Picea mariana
AAGGTTCAAGGAAATGGTATCACCCACTTTCCTTTTCAACTCCTCTTCTTTATGTGTCTCTTTGTTGCTTACATCACTCAACGAAAATGAACTTTCGAGAGGATTCAAGACTTTAGGGAATTTATCGTCTTCAATGGATATGATTTCCTTGGGCCTAAATGGTTCATTTTGTATGAAAGAGAAAATGCCTTCATCACTTGGGAACACCTGCCATGATTCCACGTTATCAAGGATATGAGGACGATATAGAGATTCAAATGTACAATCAAGTCTTTGAGGAAAAAGTTGTCAGGTAGGGGATGTTGCAAACACAACTAGCCTATCAACCATTGAATTGAGTTCTCATTTAACATGAGTGATGTTAAATGATAATAGGTTTGAAATGAGCATCCAAACAGCTTGGTTATAACGTTTAAGCAAATTATTTCCAGGTGAATAAATCTTACGTACAAGGTTCACAACAAGTTCGGAATCACCAAAGACTGTAAGGTGGCTGCAACCAAGGTTATATGCATTTTCAATGCCTAATAATAAGGCCTCAAACTTAGTGACTTTGTTCGTGCAAGAAAATTCCAACCTATAAGAAAAAATGTGGATTTTGCCTATAGGAGAATAAATAACGATGCTAGCTCCATTACCCTCGTTTGAGCATGAGGCATCGAAATGCATGTGCCACATACCATCATCAATATCAATTGGTTCAAGCATAGTGTCACCCCCATCCACAAAGATAGAGTACACTTCCAAATATTCTTCAATATAATTTACGTTAGGTTGGGGAACACTCTCTATTTATGGTGAAATTATTCCTTCCCTCAGGAGTATAATGTTCTTTCCGTTTCAAGGGACATACAGATGTGTTCCGTCAAGTGAAATATATCCACCCGTTAAGTCTTGTCAGTCTCTTCCTAAGATAATTGAGTAATTTCTTACTGGCATATCAATTACCTGGATACTGAGGGTCATTCTTATTTCAGGATGTGTGCATAGAACTAAGGTTACACCTTTGATTTCACTTATAGTTGATTATTGTAAACTATTATAAGAGAGCATGCTTCTAGAATTTTCATTAGTGCATGATAAGCCAATCTATTCCATTATAGCTTTTGACATTACGCTTGGACCAAATCTGCCATCAATTAAACAACAATGAGCTATTTTATCCATAATTTTTACAGAAATATAAAAAGGGAAATTTTTTACAGGTTTCCTAAAATTATTTACACCTATTTTATTTATATTTGAATCCTCTTCTTTTGACTCTTCAAAAAGATTGGCTATAGTAGAAAGTTTACCTTCCATAAAATTGTTGAGATGCTTTTATTGTTTAGGGATGTCAACCATGTCCAAAAGAGTAGCATCAGCCTTTATATTATCCAATTTGTTAAGGATGTTGTATTTAGAAGGGGGAAGAGGGGAAGGAAATTCTTGATTTTCCAAAGTTTTGACAGCTTGTGCCCCAACACTTTGTGAAGATGAGTTTGGGGAAGAACAAGTACAAGGAGGGCCATATTTTTCCTTGGTGGTGTAAGATTTGTTCCTAGTATTGATTATCATAACATCCTCAGGGTCGACCCAGTCTAGAACCACGATTGTGGTATCAGGCCTTTTGCCAAAGATCTTATCTCTGGCATTTTTCTTAACTTCGCAAGTACTTTCTTCATGATTTTATTCACAGAAGTTACACCAACTGCGATACATAATGGCCTTTGGCTGAAATATATTTTAATTAGTATTTCTAAAAGGCATTGAGGAAGAAAAATATGCAACAGAGGGGGGCGAAGAAACACTTCCATTTCGTTCATAAGCTATCATCCTATTGTTCATATCTTGCACGAGTTGCAGGAGGGAAGACATATTTGTTTTCTTGATCGAGTCCCCTTTAGGGAGGTCTGTTTTTTTGAATTGATCTTCATATTCTAGACAAGTATGAAGAGTGGAACCAATATTGTCTATAGCCTTTTCTTCGAGCCTATGACGATAAGGGGAAGGTGGAACATTATAATAATGCATGACATCGGCTTGGTTTTGGGGGTGCATTAGTTCAGGAATTTGATTCTATAACTTGGTGAAGTGAAGGGTAAAATACTTAATGGTTTCACCATATTTATAAGAGATATTGTTGTACTCCCTTAACTACTCTGTTGAACTTTTGGATTGTCCATAAGTGGACTTGAACCAATAAAAAAATTCTTCCCATGTGGAAAGAATTTTGGGAGGGAGATCAAAGAAATTTGTTGCAACTTTCCCTTCGAGGGAATTGACAAACAGACACATGCAAGTGTCATTATCGCTAGCCCCGATGTTATGACAAGCATTAGAAAATGCAACTAGGTTTTCATTTGTAGTAACAATATTATTTCCTGATAACTTAAGAATATGCTCCTTAAACTTCGGTAACAGGTGAGTAGCGAGTTCAATATTCAAGGGAGAAGACATGTGCCATGAGGTGGTCGTAGCACATTCTTCGAGCTGGAAAAGCCCATATTTATTTATCACTTTAGTAGGATTGGTAGTGGATTGACAAGGATCTGATGGTTGTATATAATACCAATTACTGATGAAGCAGAAGGTTGGGAGGAGGAGGCACCTCTGGTTCCACTACCACTACCCGCAGATGTCATTTTGAAGGTAATAGGTATAGGTGATGAAGGTGAACTAGAAGAATCGAACAAAGTTCTCCTTAGAGCACTTTCTTGGGTTGACAGAACAATTTTTATACTTCCTATTTCAGAAATAAGAGTAGATTCAAGGGACAATACTCTTCTTCTTCGAGAAATGCAAGGATTTGAGGACATGAAAATAAAGCCAAGGATTCAGGAAAAGAGAGGTTACTACTAATTTTTGGGCTGCCTTTTCCCATCTTCCCAATGTTCACGGATACTTATATCTCTTTCAACTACTTCCCAAGAGCGTTCAAGTTCAGCACGTATACTAGCAGTTTCTAAAATAGTGTTGAATAAGGTTAAAGCAATGCTAGTTTGGTCGTTAAGACCGTTTCCAATATTGGGTTGTCTTGTAACAGGTACTGTCATGGAAAAAATCAGTCAAGGAATATTTAAATAAAACGAAAAAATTTAAAGATGATCGTGAATACAATCAACCAGAGAGATATGGAAGATATTCCTAGTATGGTCGCTAAATAAATGTCGAGGAAAATGTATGGAAAACCTTACTCAAGCATTTTCAGATCTTGACGGGATAAGACAAGATAATTGGGAATGTCACCCTGGGTTTATGGCCTCAAAAACAATCACTTAATCCACACGTATTAATTACAAAGGACCAAGGATGGTTTTTATATGTTGTATATATCAATGCAAAAGAAGTAAACTTAAACAAAGTTAAATGAATGTTATACAAATGTATATATGGATATCAAAGAAAAAGAATGAACCAAATCATTAAAACACATGTGTGGGACTGAAACAATAATCTGATTTTTCATTTATTTCGTTCTAAGATACAAAAATTAGTTCTCTCTACAAACCCCTCTGAGGGTAGGGACCAAAATCAAATTTAGAATCCTTTGATGGGAACCATACAAAAAGACTTTGAAAATCAAGAAGAAAACCAAAGCTAAAGATCTGGATCAGCTTGCCACAAAATGTTGTCACTTGACTCTGCAAGATATTCTTTATCAACGATGAAACGCAATTCATGCACAAACAAAAATAAACAAATTGTCAAAGATAAATCATACACCTTTAAAACAAGCTTCTCAAATATGTGATTTGGTTTTTGAATCATGTTTCCTTCAATAAGACCCTATTGTCATCACGAGGATTAAGCTTTCTAGTAAACTCAGAATGAATGAAAGTTGAAAATATCTCACTAGTATAGAGAAAACCTTATGGTTGTAGTTCTCCTTCTATTATCTCCCCCTTGTCTCTTCACTTCATTGAGCTTTTATTCCTTCTCAATAATTTATGGTAGTTCAAATACCTTTATTTAGTTAAGTCAAATTAACTTAACTAATTAGTTTGAGACAAATAAATAATAATAATATATAAATAATGGTCTTAAATAATAACTAAATAGGTGGGACCCCTTGTGACTCCCAATTATTTCCTTCAATAATCATCAAACATGAAAATATAAAAATGCGATCATAAGATTTCAAATATCCTCCTGGTAACTCCCATATTCAAAATTATGATCAAATATTTTAAATATCAACAAAATAGAATCTGATCATATCCAAAAAATATTATATCCATGTTGTCCCAAAAGAATGTCTAAAATTATTCTTGCTTTACAAAACTTCATCAAAGTAAAAATATTGTCTTCAACATATAAAGCAACATTAATCATCATCAAAATCCATATTTGCTATGAGAGGCATTAGGCATCTTCTTATTGTTGTCTCCTTTTGACTTTTCTGTGATAGCCTTTGACTCGTTAGAGCCTCGAGGATGAATTACACTAATAACATGAGAACAGTCATCCTTAAGATGAAGGAGAGAGGAGAATGATTTGGCATATTCTTTGGATGATATAGAGTGAGTGGTTATTTCTTTCCCCTTGTCCTACACAAGTTCGGGGACATCTGTTTTTAATCTTTTACTAGAATGTGATGACTGTACTGGTGAGACAACATGGGATATTTTGGAATTTGGATTAATCGTCGGTGGAGGTGGTGGTCAAGGAAGTGATGCAATGGGCTAACCATGGTTGTGGACAACAGGTTGGTGGACATTGTCTTGTCAACCATCGTTAGCGGGCAGTTCTGGTCTCATTGATATATGAGGAGGGATTGAGATTTCAGACAAGTTTTGATGTGCTTGAAAGGGTTGTCTTTCAGGTCGAGGCTGGAGGATCCCTTGCCCTATTAGGTTGAAGAATCCAGCTTGGAAAAGGTGGTTCAATTCCTGGGGGTCAACATCAAAATGTATGGAGAACCGAGGTCTTCTATGACCCCTCTTCCAATTTTGTCTGCCTTTGTTACCTCTACCATTACTGCCTCAGTTGAAGAAGCTCATCCTGAAGAAATAATCCAAAACATGTCATGAAAACTTCTTAATAATACATGCATTAACTCTACCTAAATAGAATTAAAAGTTGGCTCTTATCATTTACCACAGAAGAACATGAAATCCATCCATAAAATCACCAATCAATTGTTGTTTGAACATGGAATGAACAGGGCTATTTGGAAGATGAGGGGATTGTAATGAGCGTAAACTGGTATAATGGTTGGGAAACACCAGGAGTATTGTTCAAGCAATTTCAGAAAACAATGACACTAACATCCAAACACCAATCAATTCCCAACTTCTTCCTTTTAAAACCCCTTTCATTCTAATGAAATTCACGACAACAAAACATGGAAAATTTAAATGTATCTAGGAAAGTGAGGGGCTTGTAATACACAAAAAGTGATATAATGGTTGGGGATGAGATGGTTATTGTTCTGTTAATGAAAAAATTTATTACCTTTAAATCATCACAGTCATTATTCCAAAAAAAACTCTCTTCAACATTCAAACTCAAGATCCAGCTGTCCAAAAAAACAAAAATATAAAAATCCTTAGAATTGTCACCCCACAATTCCCAGATTTCCTTTTCCTTTACACATATATCTATTACTTGAGAGAAGGTGCAAGTAATTGTCTAAGATCCAAATAACAATAAATCCAACCAACAAATAGGGTCGAGAAGAACCAATACAAACCATTTAACTTCCACATAAAATAACATAATCCAAAAGTTATATAGCAAGGAGAGCTTGAAAATCTTCAAACGCCTCTTATGTTGAATTTAATTAAACATTATGAAATCTTTAATATAAACCAATGTTTTTAGGAATTATTCCACCATACAGGTAATCTTCAATTGTGCATGTTTAAGATCATAGCATTGAAATAAAACCAATACAACCATTTTCATTCACTGCAAAATTTGTTTCCTTTTAATTGCAAGATTTTAATTTCATATGTTACTTGACAACATAATGATCCCAGTAACAAAACTTAGACCAACTAAGGGCATGATGGAGTTCAATCTATTCCAACCACAATTCGAAATAAGGTTAATGTCAACTTTGCAATGCTTATCATGTGACGGACTGGGTTTGAATGTCTAGTGATTTTATTCACCAGTGATCCACACAAAAAAAATCGACCCAAAACCCTCATATGTAGCACACAACCAATGATGTGAGTAATAGGTTTACCCAGTGTTCAATCAGAATCAAACTCAAATTAAATCCTCAACATGTGTTCACAACCACCGAGCCAAAGAGGGTCATGTCTGACCGAAGGGAGAGAGTATTATTTAATGGAGTTTATACAACCAAAACTCTAACACCATCATTACCAACTATGACACAATCGAATCCAAAGTGCCACCAAACAATTTCCCTCATATACATTCAAGACCGTGGGAGGAATTTTGAAAGTGCCACCATCCAAAAACCAAACATAGAACAAGAACCAAGCTTCGCATTCACCCAACCAACTATCACTTAAATTCAGACTAGGTCATGGTCAACACCTAGGGGTAAACCAAAACCTTGTTTCTCCCTTTCATTCATAACAAAAGTTCTCTTAGACCACACATGGTCACAAACAACACCGATAGGTCGAACATAAAAATTTAGATGGGGAAAGATATAGCAAAGGCCAAAAAGTTGCCTATGACTGTGTGACACATCAAGAAACAGAACTCGTCACAACCAAAACACCATTGTTATTTATGGAGGTAAACCCATTACAAAATTGCAGAAGGAGTGAAACAAAGATTCATAGCATACCATAGTTACCATAACCAGTCCCAAAAACGTAGCATCATAAGCAATCTATTATCAACAATCATGAAATCATAGTGCTCAACTATGACATGGAACAACAATATCATTTGCGCAACCATAACCCAGAAATTCAAAAGGAACCATAAACCATTTACAACATGCCAACTAACTCACACAAACAAAGCATATATATTCGCCACTGTAACTTTAGAAAGAAAGCACCCAACAAGCAAAATCTAAGAGCCAACCATATTTTCTACCTAGGATCAGAGTGCATAATGAATGCATGACAAGAAACTCATACCTATTGTGGAAAATGCAAAGGGAAAACCAACAACTCGGTTATTTTCTCCAAAATCTGAGCAACACAGAAGCAGTACCAACCAAAAAAATGACCAAATGAGAACATAGCAAGGGTGGCGACCATCAAGATAGGTTAGAGCGACGTGCAATCACTTCACGTCGTATCTGCATTTACTCCATCACCCATAGCCCAGTACGATCGTTCTAGAACATACAACACATAATCCACCATAACCATATAAAATTCAATGCAAGTCAGATACACCACCCTTACACTATGTTTTTAAACTTAATGTGTGTGCCAACCTTTTTGCACCAACATATTATACGTCCACACTTGCTAGGGAAGCCATACCCCAAACACTTATAAATTTTAAACTTGGCAATGGTGCATAACCCTTTAACACTAAATCATAGTAACACAATGTCATAACCATATACAACTTCAAGTCTGGAGTTTAAATTCTCTTTCAAAATATATGCAACAAAATAGAAATGTGATGATCATCAAAACACTACCATTTCACTTTTAATCAAATCGCCAATAAACCTATTGTTTTCCCATTTTGTTTTAAAGAGTGATTTCGAGACAATAAAATGTAGATCTTATTTCGCAACCAAGACATGAGAAAATGAGAGATGATTCATCCTTCATCATATTCACACACAGGGTCCCACCTATCTAGTATATTATTAATTATACATAAATAACAAGGCATTGCAACCAATTTGCATGCAAGTACCCTAGATTGATACCACCAAGTCCTAATTGAACAAACTAATGTAAACAACATTACCTTCAATTCTAAAGAAGGCCTTTTTGAGTGGTTGGTCATGCCTTTTGTATTGACTAATGCTCTGACAACATTCATGAGGATGATGGATGATATATTGTGGCCATTCAAAAACTATTTTGTGGTAGTATATTTAGATGACATCATCATCTTCAGTAGCACTTGGGTAGAAAATTTGTAACACATTCAATAGATCTTGAGCACTCTACAACAACACAAGTTATATGCCAATTTAGAGAAATGCGCATTTGGCAAAGAATTCAATATCTAGGGTACATTGTGGATGAACATGGGGTATGCGTGGACCTAGCCAAGATCCAAGTTATTCACGATTGTCCAGCCCCAACAAATCTAACAGAGCTCCACAAATTTTTGTCCCTTGCTAACTTCTACCATAGGTTCATGTTGGGTTTCTCACATATTGCTTGGCCCTTAAGCCAAGTGAACAAGGGTGGAGCTAAATCCAATTTTTATTGGTCTGAGTCATAACTAGATGCATTCGAGGATCTAAAATGCTACCTCTTCTCATCCTACTCTACGAGACTTACAACAATCATTCAATATTGAAACAAATGTTGCTAACTATCCTATCAGTGCAGTCCTCACTCAACATGGATATCCAATGACCTATCATAGTGAGGCTATCTAATGTTGTTCGTGAGTATCCCACCTATGATAAGGAGATGTAATCCATTGTGCATGCATGCCAACAATGGAAGCATTATATTCTAGGAAAGGAAAAAATCATCCACACTGATCACAAGCCTTTGCAATTCATGCAAACACATGGAAAGTTACAAAATCTCCACCATCATAAGTGGTCCATGTACTTGCAAAAATTCCAATTTAACATTAAGTACAAGAAGGGCATCAAAAACAATGTTGTAGACTACCTCAGTCAGACCCTAGTTGTGGTGCTAACAACAATTCTTAACTCTTGTGGGAACAATACCTTTGGATGGCCCTAATTGTGTGGTCATGACCCTGATTTTGCTGCTACATATTAGACGTGTAAACAAGTTCCAAACTTTCTCCTCCAAGATGCACTTTTGTTTTATCTCATCCATTTTTGTGTTCCTTCAAGAGAGTGTGAAATTATAATTTGGGAGGCACATTACAGTTGATTGGCAGTGAACTTTAGTGTGGAAAAGACAATAGCAATACTTTAGAAGTATTTCTATTGGCCAAAACTTCAACAAGATGTCAACAAGTAAATTAGATTGTGCATTGCTGGTGCCATTTCTAAACCAACCATTAAGAATTAAGGGTTGTATACTCCTCTACCTACCCCAGACAAGCCCTAGGAGTCAATATCCATCGATTACATGTCAAGGTGCCCTCCACCAAGCACGATAACAATCGTGTCTTACTGGTTATCAATCGATTCTCTAAGATAGCCATTTTTTCATTGTGCAAGAAGAGTATCACAACATAATCCATTACTAAGCTATTATTTGAATGTGTTTAGATTCATTTTGGGCTACTATGTACCATTATTTTAGACATGGATAGTTGGTTCCTCGATACCTTCTAGTCTATATTGTGGTCTTTGATGGACACCATGCTGACCAAATTGATTTCCTTCCACCCCCAAACAAATGGGAAAATAGAGGTGGTCAACAAAATGATTGTACATATCATGTGCATGTACAACTCCAAGCATCTAGGTACATCGGATAAGAGTCTTCCATTTATTGAACATAGATACAATAGATCCCTCCACATATCTATTGGACACAACCCTTTTCATGAATTCCATCCATTGGCCCCCATTGATGTAGCTTTTCTCATTGCATATACACATGAAAAGTATTCCCATGCTTAGACCAAGGCAAATATGGTAGCCATTTTTTTTGAATAGGTCCAACACATCCAATAACAAGTTCATGATATCCTGCAGAAAGTCAATGCCAAGTATAAGTAGTGACATGACCAACATAGTATTCCACACAAGTTTTAGGTTGGTGATAAAGTGAGGTTGCATTTGTAGAAAGAGTGCCTCACATTCCCCCACATGAAGTTCAAACCTATAATGTATGAGACTTACATCATCATGAAGGTTGTGGGTGAGAATGATTTTTAATTGATTATTCACCCTTTCTTTGGCTTGCACCCAGTATTTAATGTGAAGTTCATATTTTCCACCCCTATTTGACACCTTGGAGGTGGTTGAGCATTTAGTCCCTACATAAATCAACCCTAATTGAATTGGGAAAGATACAATGGACTAGATCATGGACACTAAGATGAATGGCACCCACAAGTAGAACATACAACTCTATTGAGTTGTCAAAGCAAGACAACTTCTTCACCAAGGAAAGTAGCTCACTGGGAGTCAGATTCAACATAAATTTTCCCATCCGATGGAGGCACTTAACAAAATGGGGACCTTTGATTCTTAATGGGGTATGATTTATCTAGGTGGATATTGGTGGCCACCCACCTCATCCATTGACTCGGAATGGTTCCCCGTCTTCGTAATTTTTCTACAATTTTTCAGGTCCCAAACATCCAAAACATTTTTAGGCCCTAAACAATGTTTTTTGGCCCTTTGATGGATTATGATTTCCATGGAATCCTTATTCCTTGATCAAAATTGTTCTTCTCATCAATATATTTCCAATGGTCTATTGTGCACCCCAAATGGACTTTGTATGTAAAAGTTGCAGCTGTTAGAAATAATAGGTGTGCTCGTTTCACCATAGACAATATAACAATATTGTCACCCAACATAGGTCGAAGCCACCCCCAAGCACCTTAACTTTGACAGAGAATAATTACGGAAGAAAACCCTAGGCCTAATAGCCAATAAGTGCAGCGTACCTCTCTCCAGAGCTAGCACACAAGGCAGAAAGTCCAAACCATAACCAAGAGAAAGTCCAAGCCTAAACCGAAAATACAAGTTGCAGTAGTTGCAGTTGTAGCTACTCTCCAAACTTGTACACTTACTAAATTTTTGCAGTACACACTCTTAAATTTATACAATTGCAAGCTACATATATCAAATGAGCTCTGGCGTCCCATATTTATACTACTATGCCTTAGTTTTCTGGGTTGACTTCTCATTCTGGAGGCTAAAAACTCAATATTAAATATTTCCTTTAGCCAACTTGTCGTCTAGGGTTATGTCCAATGCTTTAGGGTTTCTTCTTGCTTCTTGGAATATTCTATTATTTTCAGGGTTACATGTGGAGGTTAATACATCCCACAACTACCATAATATCAACAACATCCCCAGGAAGTTGACATATCAACTAGACTCCTTGGGGCCCACATTCTTTTTGAAACTTCATTTCCTATTATTAGGGTTTTGGATATTTAGGTTTTCTACCTCTTAGGGTTTAATAATTTGTGTTAAAATTTCATTTCGACATCTTGTAATTTCCTTGCGAATGAGAATAACCGACACCTCTCTCTTAAGAGATAAGCTACCCCCATTCTATTTATTCTGTATTGTTTTTGTTCATTTCACGGTCTTTTCCTATTTCATTTATTAATAGAATTTGGTTCTCGATGTATAACTGTGCTCTCTACAATATTTATGTGTGCGTGTTTCCATTCATATTCCTACCTTTTATTTCATTCTCTATACAATCTATATCAGTTGATGATATTATTTCATTCTTAAATGGATTAAAAAGAGAAGCCATGAAGATTCAAGAAATTCTTAAAATATTTTGTATGGCTATTGGGATGGATATTAATGCATAAATGTCTACATTCTATCACCATAGGTTGGGGGAAGATGAGGTACATGGGTTAACTATATTGTTTCTCTTTAAAATGTTTGAGATGTAGGATGGACTAAAGTAGTTGGGCTTTATTCTAAAGCCTAATATTTATGGTAAATGAGACTAGGGTTGGATTATAGACAAAATAGGCAGAATACTTTTTTGATGGTGTAACAAATGGTTAACAAGGGGTGGAAAACTAACACTGGTAAAATATACTCTAGAAGTAGTCCTTGTGGATTCACAGTCACTTGGATCTATTCCAAAAGGTGTACTTGAGATATTTAGGAAGATATGCTTCAACTTTTTCTTGGGAAGGAAAAATGACAACCAAGGGATTCACTTGGAAAAATGGTTGGATATTGCTAAACTAAAGAGGTTGGGTGGTTGGGGCCTCAAACACATTCATATATTTGAGAAATCACTAGATGATGAAATCATGTAGATTTTGTTGATGAATGATAGCTTATGGAGGAAAATAATTGAAAAAAAATATATAGCCCTAGGTTCTTTTTTATACTAGATTAGAAATCCTAGGAAGAGCAAATTAACCATAAGGTATGGAGGGGAAATAAGGTAAGACTAGAAGTTGATTCTTTCTTGGGTGCAAGAATTCGATTTTACTTTCCAATGATGTTCTAAAACATTTTCATATAAAATGTATTTATTACTTAAATCAAGCAAAAGATTTGGTTTTGACCACTATCTAGTTATAGGTATGGAAAACAACACAATTCTTGGATCTAGTAGGGAGCATGGAAGCAAGATGGATCTTCTAGTGGCCAAGCTAAGGAAGGGACATAAAAAAAAATGAATAAGGATTTAAATACATTGGCTTGGGACCAAGAAAACGTTTTCCAGAGTTATTTTTCAAGACAAGGATACAATGTTATGATATATGGTGGAGACCAAGGAAAGGTGTGGTGGTGGTCTAAGACTTGGAAAATAAAGGCTCCTAAGAAAATGAGGATTTTTTTTATGGTTATCTCTTTGGAATAGAGTTTTGACTTGGGATATGTTACAAAAAAATGGGAAAACATGGACCAAGCACATGTTATATGTGTCGGAGAGTAGAGGAAAACATTGGACATCTAATCATCCATTGTCCTTATGCACAAAAAAAATTGAAGGATGTTGGAAAAGTCATACAAATCTCAAATGTATGGAATGGCAATTATATAGAACAATTTTTGAAGAATTGGTTTAGGAAGAAGGAATTTAAGGCCTTTAGGACATTACCTTGCATAGTTCTCTAGGGTATTTAGATAGCCCACAATGACAATTTATTCAGTGATAAGAAAAAGCTAACCTTCCAAGTATTCTCATAGATATATGGTTTATTTCATGGTTGTAGGTTAGAGGTGAAGGAAAGAACCCGTAGGCAAGTTTGGGAGTTGATGATAAATAAAACGTATCTTTGGGGTCTCTTTGATGGGGCAAAGAAAGGGCCATGGCCATTTAGTAGTGCTAGAGGTATATTATATTTTTTATATAGTCATTTTGTCAACTTCAAAGCAGGTTTGGGTACAAGCACAAATAATTCAACTAAGTTCATGGCATTAAGATATCTGTTGAAGTTGGAAAATGGGAGAGGGATTAATTGGTTACAAGTTTATGGAGATTCTCTTCTTGTCATCAATTGAGTGAAAGGGGATTGTCCATAACATCAAGGTTGATGGACTCTCCATGGAAGGACAATAGATTGAAGTTGGAATTATGATATTGGAAGAAACTTTAGATGGCCTTGTCTTTGTATCATCACAATAAATCATTTGATGTACAAAGTGTAAGATGCAAATAGCAGTGATAACTAAACTTTTATGCTATTGCAAAGAAGGTTTAACTTTTAGTATGTTTTCTAGGTTTGTATAAAGTCTAAGAAATTGCACAAAACTTTATAAAATATTATTTATATTTTTGTTTTAGTTTTATGTTGATAGTTGGAGGTAAAATATATTAAGGACTATATGGTCTATGTCAAGTGCTATGAGCAACTAAAGAATGTAATCAACCATTCAACTATGAATAAAAATTTTATTTTTTTCTGATAAAAAAAAAAGAGAGAGAGAAAGAGAAATCATATTTATTAGTGTATTTTAATGTATGATATATCTATAAAAATTGTATTATCTATTAATATTAAAAAATCACAAACATAAACATATAATTCTTAATTTTTTAAATCAATAAACACTACTAATATTATATTAATCATTCTTAATAATATGAAATTTATATTTAATTAAAATATAGTTAAAGTTTTGATTGCTATATTTAACCATCTCTATTATATTAGAATGTATACATACTATCATATAAACATCAACATCCACACAATGTTACCATCCACTATGTGATCTCCAAAGTCTTATTTATTCAATCTGAAAGAGTGTTACAATATTACAATAAGTTATTTCCCAAGCTTCAACTATATTCTTAATATAATATATTATTACATTTTATATTTAAAGATTAACTTATTATTATTATATTTTAATATTTTATAAATTCATAAAAATAATATATATTTTTAGGAAAATTTTGTAATGTATTTTAAGTGATATTTCTCCACATTTATAAATGACATTTTTAATAAACCAATTATTGTAAATTAATGTGTCTCATTTAAAATTTCAAATAAAATATTTACTAACACAAAATTAATTAAATATCCAACAACCTTCGAAACAACCAATTAAACTAATCTCTTGAAACTTATAAAAAAATTGTTTAATAATCTTAATACATCATTGTGATATAATCTATTATATATTTAGTATTTTATTAAATCTTCTCAATAATTTTAAATTATTTATATATTTAATTTAACATAGAGTTAAAAATATAATGCCACTATACTCAACCATCTTTAATAAATTGTTTTTTCCACGTTGGAGATTCCGTGTTGGAAACCCACCTCAGATATTTCCCCACATAGTGGCTGATATGGAAGTGATAAAGCTTCGCAGCCCCAAGGGACACAGGTTTCGAACTCATGACCTCTTCCCAAACTGAAAAAGTGTGCGCACGTATTAACCATCTTTAATATATTGTTATACATACATATTATCATATAATAATATTTATAGAACTATATTATTAAGTTTTATATTTTTATATTAATTTATTATTATCATATTTTAATATATGATATATTTATATAAATAATATTATAATATAATATTTCACATGAAGGAATCAATATTATCATAAGATAATAATATTAGTATAACTATATTATTAAGCTTTATATTTTTATATTAATTTATTATTATCATGTTTTAATACATGATATATTTATATAAATAGTATTATATATTAATATAATATTTCACAAATCAAGGCCTAACCAAAATTTTAGTCTCCATCAACTTTACTTTTTTAGTCTCCATCAACTTTACTTTCATAGCATCAGTTCCCAAAACAGACGATACCTCATACTTTGAGGAGTTCAGACTAATTTCTCTTTGCAATGCCCTTTATAACATCGTTATTTCTAGAAGATTGAAAGGAGTTTTTTCAAATTCCATTTCAGATAAATAATTTGATTTTGTCAACAATCGACAAATTCATGATGCAATGGGGTTGTATAACAAGTCTTTCATTCAATTAAGATGAAAAAAATAAGTTAGTGTAATCAATTTGGATTTTTTTTTTTGTAAGTTAGTTGTATTATATATAAAGGGCCTTCCTAGACCAAAAGGAGATACAGAGTACAGAGAATATTCGTGCTGTAGTTACTGGACTGCCCCAACAGAGGGGAAACCAGTCCAGCCAGCATAGAAGTCAAACATAAGTGGTAGAATAGTCTAAATATATTGTTTGAGACTAACTGGACAACAACTAAAAAATAGAAAAATTAGAGAAACTAGAAGTGGTCTCATGAACTCATACATTTGGCAGATGGCCTAGCCAGGTGACGTGGACAGCCTCGGACCACGACTCCTCCTCGACATATGTCACTCCATCGTCCCACCGCTTCCCCGCGTCCATGCTTCCCCTGGTCCCGTCGACAATTGGTGAGGTATCCTGCAATGCGCAACGTGTTGTGACCCTCTCCTTTGCCATATCCTCGTGCATGACTTGGTTATGCTCATTCCCAGCTGAATGCTACGCCTGGGCATTCCCCTCGTTGGTTACACCACCGGGTTCCTCCGCTGAAGCCGCACCTGCGAGGTCCGTGGGGAGAGCCTCTTGAAGAGAGGTAAGGAGCTGGAGAAGGACTGCTACCTTCTCATCCATGGCCAGCAGACGGAATTGAAGATCCTCCACCCCCTAGCGAATTTCAAAGACTAGGCTGAAAAGAATTGCCAGGCTGTCTCGGAGCTGAGTGTCAAGGAAAGAGTTCGGTGGCTGATTCTCGCACGGAGGAGGTTCTCCCCCAATTTTCCCAGCAGATTTCGGATGCGGTGGAGGAGGAGGCCCAAACCCTGGAGGATTTGGAGGAAGGCGAGAGGAAGAAGACGGCAGCTTAGGGACGATAGTGAGGCTATCAAAATTTGAGACAGCGATAACAGGTGGCGAAGGAGGAATTGGCTCGGGGTGAATAGAAGGAGAGGAGCAGGAGGAAGGCGATGCAGGGGGTGAAACAGAGGGCCGGCGAGGTTTCCATGAGGAGCCTCTACGCGGGCGCCCTCGAGGGCGTGGCATAATTCTCGTCGAGTGGCCGGAAATGGGCACTAGGTGCACCAGGGAATGGACGAAATCCTGAAGCTGAACCAAGGCGGTGGTGTGCATGCCAATCCCAGTGAGTTTCAACAAAGGCTGTAAAGGGGAGAGCCAAATGATACCTGTGCAGAGACAGACGACGAGCATACAGACCGCAGCCATGATATGAAGCTTGAGGGGAGGAAAGAGCAGATTAATTGTCGCCTACGCCATGGTAATGGCCATTTAATGTTGATTTGGGGTGGCGGGCGATGGCACGAGCCCGTCACATGGCTCCATGCCTCGTTGGCCGTGCCTCACCTCCACGTTGCGCCAGGTGTGCTGCAATAGCACCCCATCCGGGGGATCAATTTGGATTTTTTCAAAGCTTATGATCAGGTGAATTAATTATATTTTTGATGATTTTTATTAGTATTAGTATTAGAATTTGGAGTAAGCTAAAGATGTAATTTTTTGAGTTTCGGATGGGACATTTTCATGAATTTACTATTTTCATGAATAGGAAAGCAGTATTAGTTATCATGAATTTACTATTTTCATTAATAGGAAAGCAGTATATATATATATATATATGAATGAGTAAGCTAAAGATGTATTAGTTATCATGAATTTACTATTTTCATT
>JASDQU011178440.1:12634-26464 GCA_032191745.1 Picea mariana
AGAAATGAAGAAGTCAGCTATGGGGGGGTTCGCTCCTCACTCAGTCATCCTTGGAATATACTTTCATCCATCCATCATGGCAGTCCAACTTTCAACCTCCCATTTCCTCCACCCTCCACCTTAACGTGTTTGGCTCTGTGACTGGACCTGTGCACTCCTACGCATTCCTAAACCTAGAGTCATCAGCCTTGTCTGCTATGTTGTTTGCTAAGAAACCTGACACATCTTGTATTTTTCGATACTTGCTGTACTATAGCACCTGACTATCACTGTTTTGGGAAGCTAGTGGTTGTTGCTCCAGTAGGTTGTTGTGGCCATGCAGTTTTGAATTGTTTGTGGCTTTTTGGTCATGGTGAGTGTTCATTCTAAGTCTTGTGGGTGCCTTGACTATGTTGGAACCTGAGTTGAAGGTAACAGGTTGTCTAACCTATGTGTAACACTCTCTCAAGGAGAGGGAGGTGGTTTTGGTTGAAGAGGCAGGTTGACAAGCCCGTGAGCGGCTTTCTTCAGGTGAGAGAGTGCGCAGAGGAAGTGAGAACTCCTAGAAGGGGGTCCTATAGTACCACAGAGCTCAGAGACTTCTGGTTCGGTCTGTTTTTGAAGCCCAAGGCAAGGGAGTTTTAGCAGCTGAAGGACTGTCTTGGTGACAGAAAAGGTGTATACTCTTGGGGTGGGATAGGCATGTGGGGAATGAGAGTTTGTGGGCAGTGGCATAAGTGACTCCTGGGAGAGAATCCTTCCTCTGTAACTGTGTGTCTCTCGTCAACATTGCCTAGCCTAGGATTCCCCTACCTGGTGGAGCTTAGTCCCATCTCGGGGGTGATGTACTGTTGAGAGTGATGAGCAGCGCGGTCTAAGGCTGGGAGGTTCGTGGAAGGTCTTCACGCAGTTGGTGAATTGCACACAGCTTCAAAATAAGTGTTGTTCCTGAGTTTATACTTTAAGGCTCTAAATTATACCATCACGGCATCCGAAAAAGTAGAGATAATTAACAGATAAAAGATTAGCTTTAATGGAAAGAGAAATCACAGTTGGTTTCTTAACTGTCTCTATCTAGCTTCCCATTGTTCTTGGATGATAATATCTCTTTCAATTACAGCCCATGAACGTTCAAGCTCTACCCATGTATTTGTTGTTTGTAAGATGGTATTGAATAACTTTAATGCAATACTTGTCTGATCTAGTAGACCAGGTTCTATGTTAGGTTGTCTGGTAACTGGAACCGTCATGAAAGGAAAGGATATCTTTTTTTCTTTTAAAAAAGAATATTTTTTGTTTTAAGGGTTGTAGATTTCTGGTTTGAATTAATAAGAATAAAACTTCCAAAATATGGATCAATATTATAACAGAAATGAAGGCCTTTTCTAGTATATGAGTCAAATTTAAGGAGACAGTGAATGGAATGAAGAAAGAAAAGAAACGTGTATTTGTATAACAAAAAATGAGGCCAATTTAAGAGGAATCTCATTTTATATTAACAAAATAAATAAAGATGATAACTTCGATGAAGTATATGATTTCAAAACTCTAAAATGTTCATAGGTCTTATATCTGTTGATAGTTGATACAGAGGAAAAACTGCAAATGGTTAGATGGTCTGCATGTGTTTAATCACCACGAGGGAAGTTATATCATGAAAAACCATTTAATGAAGGTATGAAATAAAAGATGAAATGACAGAGAAACACATAACTCAGGCTTGAAAAGATTTGGAATCTTCAATCTATATCATATTAATCTGGAAAAATGAAAATTTTCTTTTTACAATCTCCTCCAGAAAAAGCCCTTTCTTAATCTTGAAAAATTACATATATACAAAACACCAATCTCAAGACGGTTGGTGATTTCCTAAATCCTAGTGACTAACTATTTGTTAAGAAATAGATCCGAAACCGTTTACATGATCTTCTCCAGTTTTCCACTTTCTTGGAAGTAGAGCTCTTCTGAAAAATACTTTTATTTTGTTCATGACTCTCCTTCTTTTAATTCAATACATTTGATGCATTTCTCCAGGAACTGTGTAAATTTTCTGGGGGGTTCTGGAATGTCTCTTGCCTCGAACAGATAAACCTTTCTTTGAATCTTGGAAAGACGGTCATCAAATCCTTTGTCTGCGAACTTTATTGATTGCAGTTTTAAGTTAGGCTCAACTAACAACCCGTCGAATAGGGTGACATCCATTTTTCTTAGTTGAAAAATTTCCATTTGGATTTCACTCAAATTTTCCTTAAAATTTAATTTATGTCATTCAATATTGATCTGTCCCAGAAGTCCTGTACAACTTCCCTTTCCAATATTTAATGGCTCTTTGTCTAAAAGATCAAAGACTTCTTCATAGTCATCTCTGATTTCTTTGACTATCCTTTGCTTTCAGTTATATTGGTTTCCCATAGCTTAAGCATGATGTCACCTCTGATTTGCTTTGTGGTGGATACGTTGGTAGTTTTGGATACCTCCTCACCTGTCGAATATATAATTGCATTTTGGAGAGTAATCCTCACTACTTTGGCTTCTTTTTCCCTTTGGATAATGTTATCAAAGGCATTATCTACTTCTTGAAAGTAATTCTGAACAATGTCTATTTTGGAAATCAATTTCTGTTGTCCAACTTCTATTTTTGAATACACCTCCAATGACTGGGCCTGGAAAGATTTTAGATATATAATTTGATCTTCCATCAATATTAATCTAGCTTGTAATTGTTCTGCATGCTCCTTTTTCTGAGTAATCTGTAGCTGACTTGCTTGTACTTGTTGGCTCATTTTGTCAAGGTTCATTTTGAGTAATTGAACCTCTAACCTTTCGGCAGCCCTTGTCTACTCCAAGCTTTTATTCATTTCTTCTCTAATTTTCTCCTCAACATTTTTTAATTGTTCCTGTAATTGTGCTATGATTTTATCACTTTTCTTTATCCTAGTTCTCATTTTTCCCACGGTAAAAAAGCTTGTTGTTGCCATGGCTCCCATGGAACCTGCTATCTCTGTAGCGAAATCATGTTCCTCCAAATGTTGTCTGTCTATCAAGACTTTATGTTTTTTCACCATATTCCCTTCCTTCTTATGCATCTCCTATTTTAGGATGACCTTCCTTTTTCTGCTAAAAAAATAATCTACAGGAAGGATCTCATCTATGGGAATGGAGGTAATGTCATCAACAAATAAAGGTTCGGTCTATGGGAGTCCAAAAGTAGACTGCAAGGGGGTTAAGGAAGCTATGGGACTCCCTAGCTCTGTAGATCCTTTCCCTCCTGTTGCCTTAGGCATATTGACACCAACACCGGATGATGCAGGGGGAGTAGGCTTACCGGACTTAGGAGGTCTCCCTGACTTCTCCTCTGCTTCGGTCTTTTTGTTTTGTGGAGGCCTTTCCTTATCCTGTGAGGATTTTTTGGGATTTCCCTTCTTCTGTGCTTCCTACTCAAAACCTGGAGGAACACTTTCTTTCTCCTATGGGAGGGTGACTTCTTCTCCTTGACATACTTGGGGCAGACCGCTCCATCTATGCCTCTGAAAGGTTCGAAAAATGGCTTACAGGTCGGACGACAATTTCTGCACTCGTTCTGACGCTTCCTTGTAAGACTTGGTCCCTTTGAACATGTCATCCCAAGGGGACTCCTCATGTTCAAATGCTTCCATATTGCAATGTGCCAAGTGTTTGTTCACTAGTTGATAGGGATCATGCCTTTTGTATTCAATATTTAACAGTTTAACTTCTTCTAGTGCTTCTGCTTCCACCCTAGAATGTCCCAAATTTAGCAGTGAAAATTTTCTGATGTGCACGGGGAAGATTGGCTAGGATTTCTTTTGAGCTGCCTTTAGCTCTATTCCGATACCGCCTTTTACTAGTTGGTATGCTACTTCCCTACACACTAGTCTATCTGGGAGGAATTTTGGAAGGGCGTGAGGGGGAATTGAGCACCCATAAACCATGATGTAAGAAAATCTTTCTTTGATGAACCAATCTGATATTGGCTTGAGGTTATTTGCAACGGCTTCAGAGATGCAAGGAGGGTCACAGCTGAAAAACATTTTATGCATTGGTATTACCACGAAATGGCAAATTTCGTAAAATGAATTTTTTGTGTTTTCGTCCCATAGCTCAGAGTGGTATTCATGAATGGGTTCAAGCCATGTTGTGGTCCAACTCCAATTCATCAGGGGGAATGGAGTCATAAAACAAATCGCATCCATGATGTAAGATGACATGTAAAAATCCATTGGTTGACCTCGGGCTCTTGCGGCTCTGTAATCCGAAACCTCTTTGGCTATATTATGAGATAATATCTTGTCCCAGTTGAAACTATATCCTTTTGATGCTTCTTCCAAAAAGGGCACCCATTATGAAAGGAAATGACAGGGATTCTTTTTGCCGAAAAGTCTGCACAACATCATGGCTACATAAACCATATACTCGTTCAAGGAGGCTGTAGCATAAATTCCATGGGTATTGGCCCTAAATTTTGATGGACATATCCACCAGCCTTTGATTAAATCAGGGTAAGTTTGGTCTGCCTCGGTGCATTCCTTTCTCTGAAATTCAGCTATGAATTCAGCATTGTAAATGAATTTATGATTGGGTGAGAGTTTGTACATAACCTAGATATGTTCAGGTCTGAATGAGCCGATAACGGCCCCTTGATCATTTAAAATGCTCCTCGTTGGAATATCAACCTTGTCCAAAGCCCAACTGACCATGTCGTTGTCTGCCATGAGTTGTGGGCGTGTTGCGATTTTGTGAAGTTCTGATTCTGCTATATCCTGAAGGTGATTTTCGGAGTCATCAGTGGCATTTTTGATCTCGCAATCTAGATTTTCATAAATTTGTTTCCATGATTTAATGGATTCGATAGCATGTGGTGTGGTGTCGGATATGACATCTCCCTTCGGGCTGGAAATCTCAGTTGTATCTTCACTCTTCTTAGGTCCTTTCTTTGGTGCGATGAATTTTGTAATGGGATGAAAACCTGTTAGAGATGAGAGGTGTGAAAGCTTGGCTAGATGCGACTTACTTTTGATAGAAAGAGAGAGAATGAGTTTCAAAACACATACCCTTAACTCATTTAAACCATTTAATTTTTCTTTAACTCATTTAATGATGAAAGTACCAACGCAGTTGCCAAGAATTTAATACCTTTAAAGTAGAGAATAATTCTGAGATATGCATTGGTGTCACAAAAATCGCTAGTTATCCGTTATTAATATGGTCGTATTTGAGCGATTCAAAACTCAAAATTTGAAAAAATATTGTATGATGGAACTCATAAATGAAAATACCCAAGAAGTTTAAATACCATTAAATACATTGAAACGAACTTAGTTCATTTTAACTTTGGTACCGAGTCGGGACTTTGCATTTCGGGGTTTCTGGGATCTTGCTTACATGAGGTATGTCACCACCAAATCCCGAATACTGAAATTGTGATGGAAACTATGTTTTAGGTCTTAACTTTGGTACTGAGTCGGGACTTCTCATTTTGGGGTTTCGGGGATCTCGCTTACATGAGGTATGTCACCACCAAACCCCGAATCCCAAAATTGAGATGGAAACTAAGTTTTAGGACTTAACTTTGGTATCGAGTTAGGACTTCGCGTTTTGGGGTTTTGGGGATCGCACTCACCTGAGGTATGTCACCACTAAACCTAGAATCCCAAAATCATGATGGGATTAACTTTTAATTAATCAAGGTTAAGACTGACTTCCACTTCTTTTGGGAAATCGGGAATCGGGATTTCGCATTTCAAAATGTATTGAAAACGTATTGTTCTGAGTACCTGAATCATGAAAGGTTAAAGGATGGTTAATTAAATCCTTTAGGATTTTAATTTATCGCGATTAAAAGTACTTCACAGAATGTGCGTCTAGACTTTAATAACACTTAATCTTTCTATCTTTTATTATAACGAAGAAAAGAAAACACTTCGGGACCTTGGTACCGGTCTTTTTGGACTGATAGCAAAGATTATACCTTAAGAAAAGCCGAAACCCGCAATAGAAAGTTTTTATTTTTAGAGGTAAAAAAATTTAAACCTGGTTTCAACAATAAGTATTAATGTTGTACTTAATTTTTATGTGATGATGGTCTGCGATACTTACTATATTATCATGCATTCTGTTGTGATGATGTTTACTATTGATTTTATTACTTCTGTATGATGGCGGTAATTATATGTTCACTCTGTGTTAATGTATTGAATTACATTTAAATGCATGTTAAATAAGCCTTAGAGTGTTTTCCGCGTAGTAGTGTTTGCCCGAACGTGGGGTTGATGGCCTAGGGAACGTTACAAATTGGTATCAGAGCATGGTTACAACGCTGAGCCTGGATGGGATGGATAAGTGGTCTTTGGACCCAAGGTATCGAGTTAAATTGTGTTAGAGGAGCCAATTTCAAACCATAGAGAATTCCTAAGCACCAAGGAGGTACTTAGCTATGTTAAGAAGCTCAGGAGGAGTGGCAGTAGAGTAAAACTGTAACCGGTGTGGTATTTTTCCATGGAGAGAGAGTGCTCAACACTTGGAGTGTGGGAACCCTAGGATCTATTCGTAAGGAGATACCTTTACGACCGTGAGATCTAGAGAAGGTGTCGGAAGGATATCCGAGAAGTATTTCAGGGATTCGACTATCGGGAAAAGAGAGACATGTTGATGCATGAACTCCCGATGCCCAAAAATCTGAAGTCCCGAAACGATCTACACCGTATATCGGAGGGAGAAAAATTGACTGTTGGATTAAGAGGAAAGTAAATCGCAATTTCTTCTAAAAAAAAAAAAGCGAGATGTGCCGACGCACAAATCCTCGAATCCCGAAATTGTGAAATCCCAATGAACCAAGGTAGTGATTCAGACTGACATCACTGGGATGGATGAGGACACAAGGAATGTGTGCCACGTTCTAGTGGGTCCTGAAGGAAATGTATATGTAGTGGGACCGGAGGGCGTCACCTAGGGTGACATGGACCTTATTAAAAGAAACACATGTCACCACCCTGGTTGGTGACAACTGTGCTATGTGGGCCCGGAGAGTAAAGTAAATTGGAAATTTGGATGTCGGAAGGTTGAAGAGGGAAACAAGTGTGAGAACTTTCAAGATCCGAAGTCCCAAAACTCTGAAGTCCTGAAGTACTGAGGTCCCAAAAAACTTCGATACAGAGAGGCCATAGTGGATTTTAGTTGTTGGTTGTTGTGTAGACGTGGACCGTTGATCCACCCATTTTCACAAGTTTGGTAATCAAAACTTGAAGGATAGTAGTGTTGAGTTTTGAAACCCACAAAACACGAAGTCATGAAGAACCCTAGTGGACTAGTGTTTGGTCACAGCCCGTGATCATATGGGTTGGGGACTAAGGAAGAGAGGGATATTGCTCGAAAGTTACATAGCCGAGTAGAGCTCCAAAAACTCATGAAAATTGAACATTTCTGATTCGGCTTATGAATTATGTGTGTGGGATTGTTAAGGAATGATAGCCTGACAATTTTTGGTTGTCTGCATGTTGTAATTGCAGAAGAGTGGCAAGTGCCAGAACCATTTAGAATTACCTCAGAGTTTAAAAAAATGGAAGAAGCGTGGATTGCTTCCAGTTCAGAGAACAAAAGAGAAGGAAATGATGTCAACTTTGGAGTCGAAGGATTGAAATCCAATGGGCATGGAAAAGAAATGGATAAGGAAGGGCATATGATGAAAATCATTGAAATATTGCAGAAAGAGGCCCGGGCTCATCGAGATGATAGTAGAAGGCTCAAGAAAACTCAGGATAAATAGGGGAACTCAACTTGAATTTATTGCGGAGCCTGAATAGGATCAAAAAGAAATTGGAGAAGAAGAGTGACACAAGCAAAACAGAGAGTCGCAGGACTCCTGAAAGGAAAAGAAGATTGAGGAGTGTAAGCGGATGTCGTCGTCACTCCCCAAAGCATTCCAGTAAGGAAGCACACAATAGTTCAAGCCCATCTCCTACCAGGAAGCATAGGAGGTCTGGAATGGATGAACTAAAAGGAGAAATGAATAAGATTAAGCCTCCCACGTTCGATGGAGAACACTAGAAGGAAGAAGATGATGAGACATGGTTTCTTGGCATGAGGAAATATTTCCAACTGTAGAATTATTCCTCTCATGCCGAAGGAAGAATTGCGATGTATCAGTTGAAAGGAAAAGCATCCATGTGGTGGGATCAACTTGTGTAGGTGCAACACATTAGAGAGAAAGATATCACTTGGAAGGAATTCAAGAGGTATTTCGAGAGGAAATACCTGACTAAAAGATATTATGATAGAAATATGAAAGAGTTCTTTGAACTCAAACTAGGCAGCATGACCATTGATGAATATAAATGAAAGTTTTTGGAATTACTAAAGTATGTTCCGTTCATCAAGGATGAGACTATCAAGATTCAAAGGTATATAAGTGGATTACCACCTTCTATTGGTGACAAGATTCAATATGATGATCCTAAGACTATGGAAGAAACAATAAGAAGAGAGAAATGTTTATATGAACAACAGAGAGAAAATCCTACCTTCCATAAGGCTTGGGAAGACAAGAAGAAGTTCAAGAAGGAACAGAGGTAGAAGGGAAACAAGCCTCCCTTTTTCAGAAATAGTCCTCAGGGACAACCATCTTTTAGAGAGCCCGGAAAGGATGAAGTGGGTGGACAATTGCTAAGGCAGACACCTATGGAGTGTTGGGTTTGTAAAGGAAACCATAGGTACAAATATTGCCCCCACAGAAATGATAAAGCGAGATCCATCCACAATGTTTAGCAAGCTGAAACAATGGAGGAAATGGGAAATAGAATGCCAAGGATCTATGCAGCCCTAGACAACAAGCAAGATGAGTATCAGTCACACATGATTGAAGTGGNCATGTCCCATGGACATGAATGGACTGAGCATGAAGGATGAATTGAACATTCTTCCTTTAGGCTCTTACGACTGTTTAATTGGGATGGACTAGTTGGACCAACACCATGCCATCTTGGATTGTCGTAGCAAGGCATTCACTTGCCTGGATGGGGAAGGGAATTGGAAAATAGTACAAGGAATTCCCAGAGTTATTGCTATCAAAGAAATTTCATCATTACAGCTGAAGAAATGCTACATGAAAGGCTGTCAGTTGTTTGCAGCCCATATGGGGGAAGCATCTAAGGATGAGGTCTCAAATATTAGAGACCATGTGGTACTAAAAGAGTTTGAATATGTATTTTAGGAAATACCGGGACTACCTATGAAAAGAGATATAGACTTCTCTATAAATTCGATGCCTGGAGCAACTCCAGTGTTGAAATCTCCTTATAGAATGAGCACACATGAGTTGAAGGAAATTCAGTTGCAGCTTGAAGAGATTTTGAGGAAGGGGTACATTTGCCAAAGCGTGTTTCCTTGGGGTGCCTCAGTTTTATTCATGAAGAAGAAGGATGGAACGTTGAGGCTGTGCATCGATTTCCAACAATTGAACAATGTAACTATCAAGAACAAGTACCCTCTGTCGAGGATTGATGACCTATTTGATTAGTTGAAGCACGCGAAAATATTTTTGAAGATAGACCTCATATCGGGATATCACCAGGTAAGATTAAAGGACGAAGACATCATCAAGACCGCCTTTAGAACAAGGTATGGTCATTACGAGTTCACAGTGGTACCCTTTGGGTTGTCGAACGCACCTGTTGTTTTTATGTGTCTGATGAATGGTGTATTCAGGAGCTATCTAGACAAGTTTGTCATAGTCTTCCTGGATGACATTCTGGTGTATTCCAAGTCGGAGGAAGAGAAAAAAAAACATGTGAGGATGGTGTTTCAAGTGCTAAGGGAGAGCCGACTATACGCCAAACTGAGCAAATGCTCATTTTATCAAAGAAAGATCCATTAATTGGGGCACATTATTTGAGAAGAAGGGATCGTCGTGGATTCCGAGAAGGTTGAGGCCATCAGAGAATGGTCAGCGTCAAGGAATGTGGTGGAAGTCATATCCTTCATGGGATTAGCTGGCTATTACAGAAGGTTTATTGTAGGATTCTCAAGGATAACTCACCCTATCACTTCCTTGCAAAGGAAGGAAAAGAAGTTTCAGTGGACTAAAGAGTGTGAGAAAAGTTTCTAGCGATTGAAGCAGTTGTTAACCAATGCTCCAATCCTGAGGATTGCAGATCCAAATATGGATTTCATGGTGTGCACAAATGCATGTAAAGAAGGGTTGGGAGGAGTCCTCAACCAGAATGGATTCATAATCTGTTATGAGTCCAGGAAGCTGAAATAGAACGAAATGAATTATGCCACTCACGATTTGAAGTTGGCAGCAATTGTTCATGCTCTAAGGAAATGGAGACATTACCTCATGGGAAAGCGATTCGAATTGAGAACAGACCATAACAGTCTGAAGTACTTGTTTGACTAGCCCACCCTAAATGCTAGGTAGAGTAGGTGGTTGGAGTTTCTGTGTGAATATGACTTTGATATCAAACATATCAAAGGGAAGGAAAAAAAGGTAGTTGATGCACTCAGCAGGAAGATACACGAATTACATGCTACAACAATTAGCATGTATCGAACTGATATAAAAAGAAGATTTTTGGAAGCTGCAAGTGCAGACTTGTAGTACAGGGAATTGGTAGCAAAGCTAGAACAAGAAAAGATGCTACAAGGAGTGGAAAATTATAAGCTTGGAGCTGATGGAACACTCCTGTACAAAAACCGACTTTATGTCCCTAATGTCTAGGACCTGAAATGTATGATTTTGCATGAGATGCATAATGTGCCTTATGCAGGGCACCCTAGATATCAAAAAACTATGGCAGCAGTCAAGAGTCATTACTACTAACTAGGTATGAAGAAAGAGATTGAAGAATACATCCCCAGATGTATGGAGTGCTAGAAGGTCAAAGCATAGTATAGGCACCCAGCAGGGTTGCTGCAACCTTTACCCATTCCTAAGTGGAAGTGCGAAGTGGTGACAATGGATTTCATCACAAAATTGCCTAGGACTGCAAGAAACATGATTCCATTATGGTGGTGGTGGACAAGCTTACAAAAGCTTCCCATTTCATTCCATTAAATACCACTCATAAGGAAGAAAATGTTGCTGATATTTTTATGAAGGAAGTGGCACAATTGCATGGAATTCCCAAGACAATTGTGTTTGACAGAGACCCGAAATTTACCTCAAATTTCTGGAAAGGATTATTCAAGGGATTCAGAATGAATCTAAATTTCAGTAGAATCTACCATCTCGAGTCAGATGGGTAGATAGAGCGGGTGAATCAAGTGATAAAAAACATACTGAGAATGTATGTGATGGATAAACCATTGAAGTGGGAAGACTACCTACACTTGGTAGAATTCGCCTAAAACAATGGGTATCAAGCATCATTGAAGATGAGCCCATTTGAAGCGCTTTATGGCAGAAAATGCAATAGTCTAGTAAGCTGGGATAATCCAGCTGACAGAGTAGTAGTTGGGCTGGAGTTTCTCAAGGAAATGGAAGAACAGATGCTAAGAGTTAAGTAGAATTTGAAAGCTGCCCAAGATAGGCAGAAGAGTTATGCTGATAAGAACAAAATCCATAGAGAGTTTAAAGTGGGTGACCATGTTTTCCTGAAAGTGAAAGCTAATAGAAGTTCCCTAAAGTTGGGAAACTGCACCAAGTTGGCAGCCAGATTTTGTGGACCATTTGAAATCCTAGAAAGGATTGGGCTAGTTGCATATATGCTTGCATTACCTACATCCATGACTGTACATAATGTGTTTCATGTTTCATTGCTTAAGAAATATATACCCGATGCTAATCATGTAATCGATTAGAATGTGATTCAGGTGGAACAAGAAGGTGTCCTGCAAGTGCATCCTATGAACATATTGGACCGGAAAAACAAATAGCTTTCGGAATCAAGCCATAGGACTTGTAAAGGTCCAGTGGACCTAGTACGGTCCTAAGGATGCAACCTAGGAACATGAATATGCTATGCGAGCAGAATACCCGCATCTTTTTGAAGATTTTGGAAATCTTGCTGATGTTGTGTGAAAGTTGCACTAAGGACAGTGCAAAAATAAGGGGAGGGGATTGTTATACCCCTAGGATGTTCCCCAATTGTATTACAAATTGTAATTTTGTTTTATAGGCTGGTAAGCCAAGTTTATATAAGCTAGTGGGCTTATGTGTTATTTAGGCCAGGGAGCCTAAGTGTTGAGGGCCAGGAGCCTGATTTTTGTACATGTAATTATGCACAGTATTAATACAAGAACATCTCTGTGTGTGGACCAATCACGATGAATGAGTGATGGGGGAATAAGCTTCCAAAAACCCTAGGTAAGGGAGAGGGGGATGAAAGGTAATAAAGAGGATCTAATATTAGGGGCCTAAATCCTTAGGAATAATAATTTATTATTATTCTAAAGTGTTGTGTAAATGTATATGTTTTGTCCTGAGTTCCTAGAGAGGAACACATGTTGATGGAGCACATGTAGCCTCATGGGAGACATGTGTCGACCCAAGCACATGCAGTTAAAGAAATGAAGAAGTTAGCTATGGGGGGGTTCGCTCCTCACTCGATCATCCTTGGCATATCCATTCATCCATCCATCACGGTAGTCCAACGTTCGACCTCCCATTTCCTCCACCCTCCGCCTTAACGCATTTGGATCTGCGACTAGATCTGTGCACTCCTACACATTCTTGAACCCAGAGTTGTGAGTCGTGTCTCCTGTGTTGTTTGCTGAGAAACCTGATGCATCTTGTAGTTGTCGATCCTTGCTATGCTATAGCATCTGAATGTCACCGTTTTGGGAAGCCAGTTCCTGTTTTTCCAGTAGGCTGTTGTGGCCATGAAGTTCTAGACTGTCTGTGGCTTGCTCGCCATGGTGAGTGTTTGTGATGAGTCTTGTGGGTACCTCGATTGTGTTGCAACCCGAGTTGAAGGAAACATGTTGTCTAAACTGTGTGTAACACTCTCTCTAGGAGAGGGAGGTGGTTGCGGTTTAAGAGGCAGGTTGCCAAGCCTATGAGTAGATTTATCCAGGTGAGAGAGTGTGCAGAGGAAGTGAGAACCCCTGGAAGGGAGCCCTATAGCTGCCATAGAGCTTAGAGAATTTTGGTCTGGTCTATTGCTGAAGCCCAAGGCAAGGGAGGTTTAGTAGCCGAAGTACTATCTTGGTGACAGAGAAGGTGTATACTCCTGGGGTGGGACATGCATGTGGGGAATGAGAGTCTATGGGCAGTGGCGTAAGTGACTCCTAGGAGAGAATCCTTCCTCTGTAACTGTGTGTCTCCCGTCAACCTTTCCTAGCCTAGGGTTTCCATACCTAGTGGAGCTTAGTCCCAGGTCGGGGGTGACCTACTTCTGAGAGTGATGAGAAACATAGTCTAAGGCTGGGAGGTTCGTCGAAGGTTTGCACGCAATTCGTGAATTACATACAAATTCAAGATAAGTATTAATGTTGTATTTAATTTTTATGTGATGATGGTCTGCAATACTTACTATATTATCATGCATTCCATTGTGATGATGTTTACTGTTGATTTTATTACTTTTGTATGATGGAAATAATTATATGTTTACTTTGTGTCAATGTATTGAATTACATTTAAATGCATGTTACATAAGCCTGAGAGTGTTTTCTGCGTAGTAGCATTTGCCCGATCATGGGGTTGGTGGCCTGGGAAACATTACACCTCCTCAATTAGAATTTCAGATAGAAGTTGTTGTAGAGAACAAAAATATCTGTAGAACTGTTATTGATGAGGGTGCCTTGACATGCGTCATGTATGTTTCTTGTTGGAAATCCATTGGCTCTCCTCCCCTCACTGAATCACACAACACACTCAAGGAATTCAATGGGTCT
>JASDQU011178441.1:0-11158 GCA_032191745.1 Picea mariana
TGGAGAAAAGTATTTTTCAAAGATTGATTTGAAAAGCGGTTATCATCAAATCCGCATGAGAGAAGGTGATGAGTGGAAGACAACATTCAAAACCAACGAAGGGTTGTATGAATGGCTTGTTATGCCATTTGGCTTAGCAAATGCACCAAGTACATTCATGAGGTTGATGAACAAAGTCCTGAGGGAGTTCATCAGAAAATTTTCCATTGTGTATTTAGATGACATACTGGTTTTCAGTAAAATAGTGGCAGAGCATCTGAAACATTTGGCTATAGTGATGCACAGATTATAGCAAGAGAAGCTGTTAATAAATATGAAGAAATCCTCATTCATGAAGATGGAGCTCATTTATTTGGGGTTTGTTATTTCAGCAAATGAGTTGAGGATGGACCCGGATAAGGTGGAGGTTATTACGAATTGGCCATCACCAAAGAATGTTTTTGAGGTGAGAAGTTTTCACGGATTGGCTAGTTTCTACCGAAAATTCATAAGGAATTTCAGTGGAATTAGCGCACTGATGATAGATACAGTGAAGAAGAGACACAAATCTTTTCACTGGATAGAAGAGGCTGAGAAGAGTTTTAATCTGTTGAAGAGGAAGATTACGGAACAACCAGTTTTGGTGTTGTTGGATTTCCAAAAGACATTTCAAGTGAAATGTGATGCGAGTGGATTTGCAATAGGGGTAGTCTTGAGTCAGGAAGACATGATGATAGCATACTTCAGCGAGAAGCTGAATGAAGTGAAAGTGAAGTACTCCACATATGATAAGGAGTTTTATGCTATCATATAGGCATTAAAGAAATGGAGACATTACTTGATCCTGAAAGAGTTTGTCTTATACAGTGACAATCATGCATTGCAGTTTGTGGCTCAACAGGAAAAGTTGAATCAGGGACATGTTAAATGGGTTGAGTACATGCAGAATTTTACTTTTGTGATTAAACATATTTCGGTTACTGCTAACAAAGTTGCTGATACTTCGACCAGGAAGTGGTTGCTATTACAGGAGTTCAAAGTCAAAACGTTGGGTTTTGATGATCTCAGGAACATGTACGCAGATGATCAGGATTTTATGGAGGCGCATGAAGCAGCTGAGAATCCAATTCTNTGTATTTAGATGACATACTGGTTTTCAGTAAAATAGTGGCAGAGCATCTGAAACATTTGGCTATAGTGATGCACAGATTATAGCAAGAGAAGATGTTAATAAATATGAAGAAATCCTCATTCATGAAGATGGAGCTCATTTATTTGGGGTTTGTTATTTCAGCAAATGAGTTGAGGATGGACCCGAATAAGGTGGAGGTTATTAAGAATTGGCCATCACCAAAGAATGTTTTTGAGGTGAGAAGTTTTCACGGATTGGCTAGTTTCTACCGAAAATTCATCAGGAATTTTAGTGGAATTAGCGCACCGATGATAGATACAGTGAAGAAGAGACACAAATATTTTCACTGGATAGAAGAGGCTGAGAAGAGTTTTAATCTGTTGAAGAGGAAGATTACGGAACAACCAGTTTTGGTGTTGTTGGATTTCCAAAAGACATTTCAAGTGAAATGTGATGCGAGTGGATTTGCAATAGGGGTAGTCTTGAGTTAGGAAGACATGACGATAGCATACTTCAGCTAGAAGCTGAATGAAGTGAAAGTGAAGTACTCCACATATGATAAGGAGTTTTATGCTATCATATAGGCATTGAAGAAATGGAGACATTACTTGATCCCGAAAGAGTTTGTCTTATACAGTGACAATCATGCATTGCAGTTTGTGACTCAACAGGAAAAGTTAAATCAGGGACATGTTAAATGGGTTGAGTACATGCAGAATTTTACTTTTGTGATTAAACATATTTCGGGTACTGCTAACAAAGTTGCTGATACTTCGACCAGGAAGTGGTTGCTATTGCAGGAGTTCAAAGTCAAAATGTTGGGTTTTGATGATCTCAGGAACATGTACGCAGATGATCAGGATTTTATGGAGGCGCATGAAGCAGCTGAGAATCCAATTCTCAGAGATAGTAGCCAATGGATAGAATACATGATCCATGAAGGATTACTGTTTAAAGGTAATCAACTGTGTATTCCGAAATGCTCCATGAGGGAGAATTTGTTGAAAGTGAAACACAGTGGAGGATTGGCAGGACACTTTGGTCATGAAAAGACGTTTGCAAAGATAAATGAGTCATATTTTTGGTCGGGAATGTGAGAAGACGTCAAGAGATTCATGGAAAGATGCAAAATTTTCCAGCAATCAAAGGGAAGAAGATAGAATGCGGGGTTCTATCAACCATTTCCCATACCAGAAAGGCCATGGGATGCAATTAGCATGGATTTCATATTGGGGTTGCTAAGAACACAAAGATTTTTTGACTCGATCTTTGTGGTGGTGGATAGATTTTCCAAGATGGCACACTTCATTCCATGTTAGAAGACCAGTGATACAACTCACATTGCGAATCTATTTTTCAAAGAAGTCATTCGACTTCATGGCTTGCCAAGGAGTATAGTTTTGGATCGAGACACCATGTTCATAGGGAAATTTTAGAGAACCTTATGGAAGAAGTTGGTAACTAACTTGTTGTTTAGCTCGACTTATCATCCTCAGATGGATGGACAGACCGAAGTGGTAAACAAAAGTCTGGGAGACTTGTTGAGAAGCCTGGTGACAGAACACCACAGCCAGTGGGACAACATATTACCACAGGAAGAATTTTCTTATAACGACTCGGTTAACAGAAGCACAGGTCAGAGTCCGTTTTAGGTTGTCTATGGCATGCAACCAAGAGGAATTTCTAAACTGAGAGATTTAGAATAGACCGCAACTAGGAGCACTAGTGCAGAAGATTTTGTAGAGGTGATGAAGGAACTTCACAGCTAGGTGAAGGAGTGATTGCAGAATTCAAGCCAGGAATATAAGCGCAGAGCCGATCAACACATGAGACAACTTTAGTTTGAGGTTGGTGACTTGATTCTGGCACATTTGAGAAAGGAAAGGTTCCTGAGAGGAACATATAATAAGATGAAGATGAAGAAAATCAGACCATGTAAGGTCTTGAAGAAATTTGGGACGAATGCTTACGAGATTGAATTACCTGATGGGATCATAATTTCTTCGATATTCAATATCTCAGATTTGTACCCATATAAAGATGAGGAAGCAGGCATAGGAAATGAACAACCAGTAATCCAGTGGAAAAAGTAGATGCCAGTTGTAGATAAGCCGCAGATGGAGCGCATACTGGATAAAAGAGTGAGTAAGAAGACTAGGCGAGGAAAGGTTCCTGAGAGGAACATATAATAAGATGAAGATGAAGAAAATCAGACCATGTAAGGTCTTGAAGAAATTTGGGACGAATGCTTACGAGATTGAATTACCTGATGGGATCATAATTTCTTCGATATTCAATATCTCAGATTTGTACCCATATAAAGATGAGGAAGCAGGCATAGGAAATGAACAACCAGTAATCCAGTGGAAAAAGTAGATGCTAGTTGCAGATAAGCCGCAGATGGAGCGCATACTGGATAAAAGAGTGAGTAAGAAGACTAGGCGAAAGAAATACTTTGAGTATCTGGTCAAATGGAAGAACCATCCTGTTGAATATGCTAGCTGGGAGAGCGAAGCAGAGATCCAAAGTCATAGACACACCGTGCGCGAGCTCATGGACAGGAGCCCATGAAAATTTTCAATCCAGGGAGTATGATGCAAGAGCATCTCGAGCAAGCCAGCGCGGAGACAATGGACAGTTGGAAAAGCGCCCAACACAAATTTTGAAATATCATGAACCATTAATGAAACATCAAGTGGAGGCACATTTGTGTAATGTAATTGGACCTTGAGCGATTTTCTCTCATCCTTAGTAGATAGAAGGCATTTATAGTAGTTAATGCAAGTAGGTAGAATTGAATGTGTAGATTAGACAGTTTTAGAGCACAAGAGGGAAACGGGATATAGACACCCTCATTTGTATATTGTAAGATGAGAAGATGAGATTATCAGAGGGAGAGAGAGAATAGAAGAGAAGTAGAGAGTTGTGTAGTAGACTCCATGTACAGAAGTTCTGAATTAATACAAGAAAGCTGTGATTCAGACACATGGTGTCCATATATTCTCTGTGTATTCATCTTTGAATGCTATGCTCATGAATGTTTTTACTCTTTCTGTCATGCAATTGATTTTATGCTATGTATGAATGATTTCTTGTTGAATGTTTGAAATCTAAGAGGAAAGGGAAAATGAATGAGTTTCAATTGTTTCTCTATCTGAGCAAGAGTTCCTGCAAGGAGTGCAGTTGAATTTGTCCGCAAGGAGTGCATCGACAAGGGGTTCATAGGTTTGTCTTTGAAAGCTTAGGAGAGATATATTTTGTTCTCATTCACACCAGAGGTGCAGTTAGGCACAGGGGCCATGCAAGGAGTGCGTAGGCCGAGCGAAGTCTCAGGGTTGTGGACCTAAGTGAGTATTGAGGGACTGCTATTGTAGGTGTACGCAGAGTCAAAGGATTTCAACACTTGAATGTTTTTGAAAGTCAGCCGCAAGGAGTGCGTGCAAAGGGGTTTTTTAAATACTTAGAGTTGGGAAAGTTCAAAAGGATTTGAACCTTCGAAGGAGTCCAAGAAAGGCATATTGACATCGTACCACAAGAGAACGAGTTCTCAGAGGAAGAACGAACGGTCGAAATTATCTGAAGAGAATTCGCGAAGTCTCATGAGCCGTTAGATCTCACGGAGGAGTAGAGGAGATACGGTGAGTATTCCTAAAGGTTCTAAGCTCAAGAGGAGTAGGACCGTAGATCCAAGCCACGAGGGCCATTGGATTTACACGTGGGTTCTATATCAGGTTTTTCACAGGTGAAAGTCCCGTAAACCTTGCAACGGGAATCACGATATCATGAAATGCGAAATCCTGAAAGCTAAAAGGATTGTGTGGGCCACAGAGGAGTCAGCGAGTGGACAGGTGGCATGCTATTTCAAAGTTTCACAGAGTAAAGTTCTGAATTCATTGTATTAGGATTCGTGATATTGCGAAGTCCGAAGTCCCGATGGAGTAAAGGGGCGTTGAGAGGTCAACTAGCGAGCGCCGAACAAGTTGCTGGACACCGCGACCACCAAAATCGTGATAAGGAAAAGTCTGAAAGAGAAAGAGGAAGGGTCAGCATTGACTGTTTTTGGGGTTCAGAGATTCGAGGGACAAGTGCTTGACCTACGGGTTCGCAAAAGTGCGAAGCTCGATTTCCTGAAGCAGAAGGGGGAATTTCTGAAATTGATTGTGGGTGCAGGTTTCCCGAAAGGGAAATAGAAGAGTCATTCTGAAGCTCTTCGGGCCAGTGGATAAGGAAAGATCTTGTGTTGACATGGACCTTCCGACCTGTGGGTTGTGGAAGGGAGCGTGCATTATCAAAGGGTCACATGTCTATTACAAAACATGAAAAATCCCCCCTTTCAGGTTTTTCATCACTTAAAATTAATATATGATAGTAGTTGGTTTGTTGGCAAGGTAAAATATCCAAGGTAAATTAAAGAACTAAAGGTGGATAATTCTAAATCTCTCTCTATTGTTTGTTGTTTGCACTCAATATCCACTCAATATTTATGCATATATTAATATAAATATAATATATAAATAATATAATAAATATATTATATAAATAATATATATATGTGTGTGTGTGTGTTATATATATATAATATAAATAAAACATAAATATAATATAAAAATAAAACAAAAATAAAATTCATTAAAACGTAAACACACTCATTGCTATAACATTGCAACTCACGATCACACATGAAGAGAGGATATCTTGGAATGTTCCAAATCATGCCCAAGAGAGAGCCCACAGGAGGAGAAGACAGAGCCCAAAGGTAGAAGAGAAAGTCGACGTAGGACAATTTACCATCGCATGAAGAGAGATCCAGTGAGAAGACAACTCGAGGTGCAGGAGCTAGGGCATGTCAGCGGAATGGAGAAAAAAAAAATAGGGGTAAGATTGTCTATATTGCAAAAAAAAATAGGCGATCCTTTTGTTAAAATTGTCACAAGGTCAACCCTGTGCGGTTCCTTTTGTTGATATTATCCACCATTTTTGTCTCTCAGATGAGATTCTGAGAGGTACCTCCTTCGTCACRTCTCATAATGTTTATCTATAATCCAAACAGTTGTGTCTACAKATATGTTGGAGCTGGAAACAATATCAAATTCTTTTAATCCTAGCATGTCCTTGGCATTGATGTCACAATCTCCATGGTGGCCAAAGTCACTTTCATTCAACTAGGAAATTGTAGAAAAATCCTTTGTATGAGTACTAGATCCAAGAACCATAAGATGTTATACCCACACACTAGAACATGGATATTGACTCTGCCCTAAATCCATTATTGTTTCACCATGTTGGACAATTAAGCTCTCTTCAACAAGGTCCTCACGATTTTCAAACACACAGCTGGGGACTTCTTTCCTTTTTATATCACACTTGTCATAAACAAAATTATCTTCAAAACTTACAAATTCACCTGCAAAAAGTCTATACATTATTGAATCTTCTTATCCACATTGGGGTCACTTTCCTTAATGGTGGCTTCACTTATAATGCTAGCCTCCTCAATTTATGGGCTCGAGATTTCTTCTTCCAATGTAGTAACATCATCCTCTAAGTTTTTTTTATGGGTCTGAAACACCATCCTGTTCAAGTATCTCATGCCTGAGCTCAAATATTTCCCTGCAATCATCCTCATCCACATTAAAATTGGGGTGATTATCAACACTTTCTTCAATGTTTGGCCCATCATTATGAGAAGGGGCCATGAGGGATATTTTCCTTATAATTGTTTCACTTTTGTCATTATTTTTTCTACAAAAGTTTCTTTTTAGGACAACATGCACATCACTTTGCAATTCTTCTTGATAAAGCGTCAGATTTGGATCATTTCCTTCCTCATGGGAAGAAATATCATGGTGTTGTGTTCAAGATTCCTCAAGGTTATTACTGTATTAATCTTGTGGGTTTGTGGTTCCTTCTTCAATGATGCCATCATTGCTTCCTTCTTCAAGATCCAGGCTCAAAATTTATTCTTTGACAACAGTAGAATCATCTTCCAAAACAATTCCTTCATCACCTTCAAATAAGCCATGTAGACCTTCCTCCTCCAAGGATGCCAACAAATCCTAGTACGTGTCTTCAAATATTTGAGACTTAGGACCCTAGTTCTTAAGAAATTCTTCAACAAATATTTTTAGGGAGGGGATGCTTTTTGGGCTACAAGAGCACTTGACTCAATCATATTTCTTCTGTACTAACAAGCATACAAGTGATCTTATCAAGAGGTCCTCATGTCTTCCTTCAAACGTGGATGCATACCTCACAAGTGACAAGATATCTGAGATAGTAATCAATAGTAATCAATAGTAATCATACTAATCAATAGTAATCAATAGTCATCATAGTATTGTCAATTGATCCACATAGTAATCAATCAAGAAATTATTTCTTTGCTTGAAACTTCTTTCTCCTTCCCATAGCTAGTTTGCATCAAAGTTGAAATTCTTGCATTTCATTTTCCTCTTACATGGTTTAAATATTCGATTTGAAACACCATAATTTTCACGACCACTCCTTTTAGTAACAAAAACCTAAAATCAAGTGCTAATTAAAATTTATCTAGCAACTTTTCTAGGGCTCTTCAAACTCATGTTAGCTTAGGTGTAGAGATTTGGAATAGGATTGTGAAAATAACTTTCCAAATATGCTAAACAAACATAAATATTTGAGTTAGGGAGTGAAATTCAGTTGCTATATCATTGACTTTGGGAATCCCTTCTAACACAAGGGTCAAGCACGAGGTCACATTGGGGACGACAGAGTAATCAAACCTGCTTTGTTGGTCTTGGTGTCGACTATGGACTGTCCCCCCTCTGCTTTGGTATAGTAGGTGGTACCATAGAGGCCATAATATTTTAGACTTCATACCTAAGGTGACAACACATGGAAGGTGGTTTTGTACCTAGGATCTACGTTGGATAGACTCACTTGGAATCCTTGGAGGGTTTCCCACTACTCAGTGAGGTAACTTGCACAGGGGCATTAGTTCGTTAAGAAGGTTTTCAAGGTAACTTTCCCACACATCAAAACTCATCCCCTTCGTGCATTGATCCTATGATGTTGGATTCCATCACCAACTAGTGCTTCTTTGTGAGAAGGTTTGTTTGCATGCTTGACTCCTAGATTAATTAGAATGCATTTTTTTTTCTCCTTAGTTGGCCTTAGGATTGAGTCTTTTTATAATGGCATCAATTTTGGGGTCAGTTGAAGGTCTATGACATAATTAACATACTATGACTTCTATTTTTATTTTTTGAGAGATGCAAAAAATAAAAAAACTAGGCCTGAAAATAACACTAAATTTCCTACCATGGTGTTTAATAAGAGCCAATTTATCACCAACAATCAAATCTAAAGTTGATCCTATCAGAAACCAACTAAGCCAACCCAAAAAGTAGAAATTTTATGAATTTCCCTAGTGGAGTCACCAATACTATTGTAGGGATTTTTCACTATTACTAACTAATGGATTCCCCAATGAGTGGGTTGATAGCTCACCATAGATAACTGATAAAACAATAACTTTATTTCTTAGACCTAATGATTATGATGTGAAATGCAATGTTGATGGGTAAAAGGACATACCTTCTATTCATGGTTGAGGCTTGACCAAGTGAGCAATTTTGATCCAAAAGTATTAATCCTTGATTTCATATGTAGATATGCATAGAATCAAACATGAAAAACCTTCTGGCATACTCCAACCTTTATATAATAAATGCACAAAAAACTATTGAGATGTTAGGAAGACCAATGCATGAAGTTGAAAAAATAGTGCCAACATCTTGATCATTCCTGTTGACAACTACACAAACAATTTCTATACTCTCATGGATCATATAAACATTAGAGAAGAATAATTGAATCTAGTTCTTAAGTACCAAAATGATTTTCACTAGTACAATGTTTTATATGTTGGATTCCTTGACTAAATAATTGAATCTAGTTCTTAAGTACCAAAATGATTTGCACCGGTACAATGATTTAGATATTGGAGTCCTTTACTATTAACACACTTGGGGATCCACAAATATTCTTGAGGAAGATTGAGTGGAAGCATAAACTAAATCAAATCCAGTGCTTCTAGTGAGTACATCAACACAACCAATTATGATAGATAGTGAAAGAATATGCAAGCTCATTGTTTCCTAGATAACACTAAAAAACTCAAAAAGTAATTTGTTAATAAAGGAAACATAAGGACATTAGTATGTAGTGAAACACTCATAAGAATTCCAACCATGACAATTCAAAATGTTGATTCGTATAGAATCTTTTAGCACAAATTTGGGATCCTTCTTCACAAGATCATGACAAGGGAAAATATTTTCCCTTATTTACACTTGAATCCTCTAGCTTTCTTTTTATCCTAATGCACATAGACTAGGCTCCCTAATCATGCAAAATTGAATTAGGGATAGAGAAATAAAGTATCTTTCACAGTTGTATGTGTGTTCAAAAAAACCCTCTTCATTTTAGCATTGAAAATGGGATTCAAAGGAATATGATATCTTCAATCATTGTTTAGCCCAAAATTAGCTACCCAACTCTACCCAGAACCCTACAATATCAAATGGCTCAATTTAGGCAAGGAACTATATGTCACCCACCAATGCACTTTCAATACACTATCTACACATGAAAGGACGAATGGTGACAAGGTTTATTACACATATGAAGATATGTGATGAGATGATAGCACAATGATACATGTGGTAAATACATAGAATCTATAAATTTTTCCCTTGGTGCTTCGCCTTGAACACCAAAGAGAAGCGTTTTCACATTCCCAAGTTAAATCATAAGATATATCTTTATAAGGATGAAGTAACATGTGATGTTTCACCTATGGAGCTATGTGATGTGATGCTAGCATAGTCATAGATATGTGAAAGGAACTAAATCTATAAATCACACCTTCAAATCATTGTCCTCGACATCAAAGAGAATTGTTTTTCACATTCTTGAAGTAAAGCATAAGATGGATCTCTTTAATTTATGCAAAACAATGTTGTAAATTGAAGTCATACAAAAAAATCATTTGTTGATTATCTAACAAATTGCCATCCACAATACTATTTTCTTTGTACAAGTTTCATCCTTGATGCACATTTTGCAACCAAAATAGTCATAAATGTTTTTGAAGAAATACATAAATGTATTTTAAAAACCCTCTAGAATTTCACTCCATTGTCAATTAAAGCATCATATCAACCTATTTTCTAGAGAAGTATTACCCAACGAACCTTATATTACAATTAATTTCTATATAATGATGAGATACCCAACAAATATAGGGTCTCTTACAAAATGGATACATTTGATTGAACACATCACCATGTGCGAGCATGATCATGCTAGTGTCAAAGAAAGATGGTTCTTAGTGTGCATGCATTCACAATTGGAGCTATGTGATGTGGTTCTATCACAACCATAGCTATGAGAAAGGCACTAAATCTATAAATCACACTTTCAGAGCATTGTCCTCGACATCAAAGAGAATTATTTTTCACATTCTTGAAGTAAAGCATAAGACAAATCTCTTTAATTTATGCAAAACAATGTTGTAAATTGAATAATCATACATAAAAAGTCATTGTGTTGATTATCTAACAAATCGTTGTCTAGAATACTATGTCCTTTATACAAGTTTCATCCATCATGTATGTGCAACACAAATAGTCATCAATGTTTTTGAAGAAATAAATAAATGTATTTTAAAAACCCTCTAGAATTCCACTCCATTGTCAATTAAAGCATAATATCAACCTATTTCCTAGAGAAGTATTACCACTCCATACAAATCATTACTAGATAATGATGAGATACCCAAAAAATATAGGGTCTCTTACATAAGGGATACATTTGATTGAACACATCACCATGTGCGAGCGTGATCATGCTAGTGTCAAAGAAAGATGGTTCTTACTGTGCATGCATTCACAATTTCTCCTTCAACAAGATAACAATGATGGAACAATACCCCATTCCTTGAATTGATGGTCTTGTAGACAAAATGAAGGGATAAAAGTACACCATAATCAACTTTAAATCTAA
>JASDQU011178441.1:11178-24386 GCA_032191745.1 Picea mariana
CAAGATCCAGGCTCAAAATTTATTCTTTGACAACAGTAGAATCATCTTCCAAAACAATTCCTTCATCACCTTCAAATAAGCCATGTAGACCTTCCTCCTCCAAGGATGCCAACAAATCCTAGTACGTGTCTTCAAATATTTGAGACTTAGGACCCTAGTTCTTAAGAAATTCTTCAACAAATATTTTTAGGGAGGGGATGCTTTTTGGGCTACAAGAGCACTTGACTCAATCATATTTCTTCTGTACTAACAAGCATACAAGTGATCTTATCAAGAGGTCCTCATGTCTTCCTTCAAACGTGGATGCATACCTCACAAGTGACAAGATATCTGAGATAGTAATCAATAGTAATCAATAGTAATCATACTAATCAATAGTAATCAATAGTCATCATAGTATTGTCAATTGATCCACATAGTAATCAATCAAGAAATTATTTCTTTGCTTGAAACTTCTTTCTCCTTCCCATAGCTAGTTTGCATCAAAGTTGAAATTCTTGCATTTCATTTTCCTCTTACATGGTTTAAATATTCGATTTGAAACACCATAATTTTCACGACCACTCCTTTTAGTAACAAAAACCTAAAATCAAGTGCTAATTAAAATTTATCTAGCAACTTTTCTAGGGCTCTTCAAACTCATGTTAGCTTAGGTGTAGAGATTTGGAATAGGATTGTGAAAATAACTTTCCAAATATGCTAAACAAACATAAATATTTGAGTTAGGGAGTGAAATTCAGTTGCTATATCATTGACTTTGGGAATCCCTTCTAACACAAGGGTCAAGCACGAGGTCACATTGGGGACGACAGAGTAATCAAACCTGCTTTGTTGGTCTTGGTGTCGACTATGGACTGTCCCCCCTCTGCTTTGGTATAGTAGGTGGTACCATAGAGGCCATAATATTTTAGACTTCATACCTAAGGTGACAACACATGGAAGGTGGTTTTGTACCTAGGATCTACGTTGGATAGACTCACTTGGAATCCTTGGAGGGTTTCCCACTACTCAGTGAGGTAACTTGCACAGGGGCATTAGTTCGTTAAGAAGGTTTTCAAGGTAACTTTCCCACACATCAAAACTCATCCCCTTCGTGCATTGATCCTATGATGTTGGATTCCATCACCAACTAGTGCTTCTTTGTGAGAAGGTTTGTTTGCATGCTTGACTCCTAGATTAATTAGAATGCATTTTTTTTTCTCCTTAGTTGGCCTTAGGATTGAGTCTTTTTATAATGGCATCAATTTTGGGGTCAGTTGAAGGTCTATGACATAATTAACATACTATGACTTCTATTTTTATTTTTTGAGAGATGCAAAAAATAAAAAAACTAGGCCTGAAAATAACACTAAATTTCCTACCATGGTGTTTAATAAGAGCCAATTTATCACCAACAATCAAATCTAAAGTTGATCCTATCAGAAACCAACTAAGCCAACCCAAAAAGTAGAAATTTTATGAATTTCCCTAGTGGAGTCACCAATACTATTGTAGGGATTTTTCACTATTACTAACTAATGGATTCCCCAATGAGTGGGTTGATAGCTCACCATAGATAACTGATAAAACAATAACTTTATTTCTTAGACCTAATGATTATGATGTGAAATGCAATGTTGATGGGTAAAAGGACATACCTTCTATTCATGGTTGAGGCTTGACCAAGTGAGCAATTTTGATCCAAAAGTATTAATCCTTGATTTCATATGTAGATATGCATAGAATCAAACATGAAAAACCTTCTGGCATACTCCAACCTTTATATAATAAATGCACAAAAAACTATTGAGATGTTAGGAAGACCAATGCATGAAGTTGAAAAAATAGTGCCAACATCTTGATCATTCCTGTTGACAACTACACAAACAATTTCTATACTCTCATGGATCATATAAACATTAGAGAAGAATAATTGAATCTAGTTCTTAAGTACCAAAATGATTTTCACTAGTACAATGTTTTATATGTTGGATTCCTTGACTAAATAATTGAATCTAGTTCTTAAGTACCAAAATGATTTGCACCGGTACAATGATTTAGATATTGGAGTCCTTTACTATTAACACACTTGGGGATCCACAAATATTCTTGAGGAAGATTGAGTGGAAGCATAAACTAAATCAAATCCAGTGCTTCTAGTGAGTACATCAACACAACCAATTATGATAGATAGTGAAAGAATATGCAAGCTCATTGTTTCCTAGATAACACTAAAAAACTCAAAAAGTAATTTGTTAATAAAGGAAACATAAGGACATTAGTATGTAGTGAAACACTCATAAGAATTCCAACCATGACAATTCAAAATGTTGATTCGTATAGAATCTTTTAGCACAAATTTGGGATCCTTCTTCACAAGATCATGACAAGGGAAAATATTTTCCCTTATTTACACTTGAATCCTCTAGCTTTCTTTTTATCCTAATGCACATAGACTAGGCTCCCTAATCATGCAAAATTGAATTAGGGATAGAGAAATAAAGTATCTTTCACAGTTGTATGTGTGTTCAAAAAAACCCTCTTCATTTTAGCATTGAAAATGGGATTCAAAGGAATATGATATCTTCAATCATTGTTTAGCCCAAAATTAGCTACCCAACTCTACCCAGAACCCTACAATATCAAATGGCTCAATTTAGGCAAGGAACTATATGTCACCCACCAATGCACTTTCAATACACTATCTACACATGAAAGGACGAATGGTGACAAGGTTTATTACACATATGAAGATATGTGATGAGATGATAGCACAATGATACATGTGGTAAATACATAGAATCTATAAATTTTTCCCTTGGTGCTTCGCCTTGAACACCAAAGAGAAGCGTTTTCACATTCCCAAGTTAAATCATAAGATATATCTTTATAAGGATGAAGTAACATGTGATGTTTCACCTATGGAGCTATGTGATGTGATGCTAGCATAGTCATAGATATGTGAAAGGAACTAAATCTATAAATCACACCTTCAAATCATTGTCCTCGACATCAAAGAGAATTGTTTTTCACATTCTTGAAGTAAAGCATAAGATGGATCTCTTTAATTTATGCAAAACAATGTTGTAAATTGAAGTCATACAAAAAAATCATTTGTTGATTATCTAACAAATTGCCATCCACAATACTATTTTCTTTGTACAAGTTTCATCCTTGATGCACATTTTGCAACCAAAATAGTCATAAATGTTTTTGAAGAAATACATAAATGTATTTTAAAAACCCTCTAGAATTTCACTCCATTGTCAATTAAAGCATCATATCAACCTATTTTCTAGAGAAGTATTACCCAACGAACCTTATATTACAATTAATTTCTATATAATGATGAGATACCCAACAAATATAGGGTCTCTTACAAAATGGATACATTTGATTGAACACATCACCATGTGCGAGCATGATCATGCTAGTGTCAAAGAAAGATGGTTCTTAGTGTGCATGCATTCACAATTGGAGCTATGTGATGTGGTTCTATCACAACCATAGCTATGAGAAAGGCACTAAATCTATAAATCACACTTTCAGAGCATTGTCCTCGACATCAAAGAGAATTATTTTTCACATTCTTGAAGTAAAGCATAAGACAAATCTCTTTAATTTATGCAAAACAATGTTGTAAATTGAATAATCATACATAAAAAGTCATTGTGTTGATTATCTAACAAATCGTTGTCTAGAATACTATGTCCTTTATACAAGTTTCATCCATCATGTATGTGCAACACAAATAGTCATCAATGTTTTTGAAGAAATAAATAAATGTATTTTAAAAACCCTCTAGAATTCCACTCCATTGTCAATTAAAGCATAATATCAACCTATTTCCTAGAGAAGTATTACCACTCCATACAAATCATTACTAGATAATGATGAGATACCCAAAAAATATAGGGTCTCTTACATAAGGGATACATTTGATTGAACACATCACCATGTGCGAGCGTGATCATGCTAGTGTCAAAGAAAGATGGTTCTTACTGTGCATGCATTCACAATTTCTCCTTCAACAAGATAACAATGATGGAACAATACCCCATTCCTTGAATTGATGGTCTTGTAGACAAAATGAAGGGATAAAAGTACACCATAATCAACTTTAAATCTAAMTACCACTAAGGTCATTCCAACCCTAGGGATGTTTGGAATACTGCAGTTGAAGCTAAGGATGACTTGCATGAGTGGTTGGTGATTCCCTTAGACTAAACAAATGCTCATGCATCATTCTGCAACCTTTCATAGTTAAATTTTCGATTCATATTAATCATGTGTTGGCTTTTAGTAGTACATGGGAAGAAAATGATGACCAATTTGAACACTTTGCACAACCAAAATCTCTTTGCTAACCTAGATAAATGTGACTTCACTAGGAAGCACATATGGTACTTCATAATCATTGTTGATGAAATCAAATTGCATGTATATCCTGAGAAGTTATAGATCATCATAGAATGGTCCACCATTACCAACCTAACCAAGTTACATAATTTATTGGGCTTAGTGAACTTCTACAAAAGGTTTGTGTTGGGATTATCCCATGTTGTACTCCCTCTCCACTCTTTACTATATGGTATTTCCACAAAGATCATGTTCATAAGGGACGTAATACAACATCAAGGCTTTGAAGAATTCAAATGCAAATTGAACTCTTTGTTGGTCCTATAACTCCTTAATTTACATCATCCCTTTAAGACTCATACCTGAAATTATGCTCTCGATGCTATTTTCCTACAAAATGGGCCTCCCCTTGCACACCACTTTAAAACTTTCAGTGATTCTATTATAAATTACTCCATTTACATCAAAGAAATGTTATTTGATCATCCAAGTTGTTAAGAAATGGAAACATTACATTCTTGGGAAGGAGACTCTTAAACACTCCAACCATAATCATTCATTGTGTGTGTAGACATAAGAAAATTTCAAAGCATGAACCAATTGAAGTGGATAAACTATCTACAACAATTCCACTTGGTGATAAAAATAGGAATGGTGCATCTAACTATGCCAATGGTTACTTATTTTGACCACCATTTCACGTATTCTTAACTATTATAAACAATTATGAATATCAAACACACAATGTTCTGAAGCATTGCATAGTGGATCTATTATTAAACCATATTCATGTAGATATTATCCAAGGAGTATCATGACCAAATGTTCATTGTGTAACTTATTTTTCCACCCTAGAATCCTATGCCCCCCCACACATGAGTGAAACAATATTATTTGGGAGGAACATTCCTCCAAGGAAGAGGATCATTTTTTTGTCCATAAGACATTGATTGTGTTACAAAAGTATTTTTGTTGGTTTCACTATCCCATTGGAATGGAAAAATATATTAATAGATGTGTTTCTTGTGTGAGTACAAAACTTACCAACATGAGGTAGGGGTTATATACACCTCTATCCATTCCTTTGCACCCATGGGAATCAATCTCTGTGGATTTTTTGTGAGGCTCCCTTATCACATTCCACCAACATATTGCAATCTTTGGTCAATTGGTTCTCGAATATGGTGATCTTTGTTCCATGAATAGGACATTGTGAAACACTTATTCACATATATTTGGTTATATTTAAGTCATCCATGTCTATTGTCAATGAAAAAGATACCAGATTCATTTCTATAATTAGGAATATCTTTGGGATCTATGTGACACAATTTTGGACACATATACAATTTTCCATTCTTAATTCAACACAATTTGTTAACCAAACCCTTATGCACTTGCTTAAAATGTATAATTAGAAGAATCCATGCACATATGATGAAAAACCTTTCTTCTAGCCACTAATGTTTATAGCTGCCTCAATATAATGTGGCCCCTTTGAAATATTCTTTGGATTTCAACCTATTGGCCAATGGTCATTTCCTATCTAACACCTCCAATTGTGGGAAACTTTGTGTATACATAGAAAATATGTTAACAAAGAAAAACACTTCATTGAGAACATCCAAAATAATCAGTGGAAGTAGATGAGATTCCATGAAAATCCTTGCCAAAGTTCAAGAAGTAACATGACAAGGATTGTGTCTTCAACAACTTCTTAGTTGGGGATAATGTGTGGATTCACATTTAGAAATAAAAAATCAAGGCCTCATATCTCAAGTGCATGTCACTACAATACATACCATATACCATCACTAAGTAGTGTGGTTATAAGGCATTCAAGCTCAAATTTCCACCCTATCTTGGGGTGCATCAAATCTTCAATGTTGAGCTCATATGGCCTTTAAATATTCCTCCAATACCTCAGTAAAGTAAAACACAATGAAATCATTCAATGGAGATCGATATGAAATTCAACTCACCAATGACTTAAAATCAAGTCATTAATAAGATGTTGTTACATGCATGCCACAAGTATAGGGCCTGCACCTTGTAACTCCTTGACAATAAACAATAAACAATAAACATGGTGGTTTAAATAGACTATTTGAAATCCTTGTGAGGATTGGATGAGTTGCAAGTTGGATTCCATTACCTCTAAACCTAATTAAGGTGTATAATATAATTCCTATTTCATTTTTTCACTAGTATGTATTGGACAGATCCCATGAGACAAAAAGAGTAATTTCTATGTGACTGATGAAAGGTCATTCCAAACCAACCTAGTATAGATATTGCCAAGTAGATGGTCTTGATTGTGTATTAAGTAAATTCCAATGGGACAATTATGTCCCAATATCTATTATCTGAGAGGACACAAAGACCATGTGTCGACTCTCAAGATTACCATGCACTTTTTACTGGACTATAACTTTAAGAAAAACTTTCCTAAAGAGTGGGTGTATGTAATTGATCCAAATTTTAGGGGGTATATGGTCTAAATTCAGATGCAAAAGTCATAAATATATAAAGCTAATAGATTGTCCATGTGGATCAAGGATATTCCCACCTCCTCATTAATTAATTGGGCTAATAGGTTGCTCATATGGGTCAAAGAGACTACCACCTCTCCATTATTGTATTGGGATTTAGTTTTCACTACTTAGTTAGTTGGGTAGTTAGACTCATTTAATGAACTCTTTCCATTATTGTATTGGGTTTTATTTTCCACTACTTAGTTAGTTGGGTAGTTAGATCTATTATACTAATAATAGAGACTCATTTAAAGAGCTCTTTTTGACTTTGTCCAATGGACTATTTTGTAATGCTATATAAAGGCCTAACAAGCCTTCTCATAATATCAAGTTACTTATTTTGGCTTCTCTCATATTTTTTTTATTGTTCATTGTGAGATTAATTAGCTCCTCTTTGAGCCTCACCTCTTGAGTACTTCATTTACATGTTTTTCCATGCTTCTTTTCATGCAAGATTGACACGTCTAAGCTCCTCCTCTCTCGACATTCAAGCCATCTAGATCTCAGCCCCCGAGATTCAAATCAGTGGTATCATAGAAGGTATGCTCTCCATCATGACAAGGGTTTGAAGCATGTTGCGGGTTCAAACATTTGCAACAATCACCAACCTCCTTTTGATACTATCATAATCCATTTTCCAGGCCATACACTCTAAGAATCACAGTTGGTATACATACACTACAGGGATTTATTTTTACCCTCGGATCTTCGTTCACCATTACAAGGAGAACCATACATGGATTCACTACATCATCTATACATGGATCCACTACATCCATTGGTCTATAAAATTTTCAACAAATTTGTAGGGTGTCCATGCTTCCCACAAAGGTTCCACAACCTCTACAACAACCCATGCTAATCTACAAACCCTTGGCATGTGTTTTGGCCCTCTACACCCATCCAACTTAAAAGAGATGTTGTGACCTCTACACAAAATTTGAGAGGCTCTACCATATTTCATTGGAAATATCTCTTTAAGATCTCAAATGGGTATTTCACAGAATCTGATTTTCATTTTGGTTTGAGAGATATCATTGATTGAATCTCAACATGTATTTTACCCAAGGAGGTCACATGTACCACCATCTTCAATGGTAAYTTTCTCCCTGCTCAGGAGACKACAGAAGGAGTTCCACATATCGCTAGAAATATCTCTTCAATATATGAAATAGATATTTCTTGGAATCTCATTTGGATTCCTGGTTTGAGAGATATCCTCGATTGAATCTCAACATATATTTTCCCCAAGGAGGTCATGCATACCACCATGTTTAAAGGTATTTTTCTCTCWGTTTTGAAAACTACAGAAGGATTTCTACATATGGATGTAAATATCTCTTGAATATCTCAAATGGGTATTTCACGAAATTTTATTTCATTGTCTGGTTTATGAGATATATTTCTTTGAAGCAATGCATGTTTGTAACTAGCGTGGTTGTGTGCCCTTCAAATTTGGCCTGGTATTTCTCACTCCATGGGCCACCTCAGAACAAGTTCCATATACTGATGAAAATATCTCTTCAATAGCTTAAATGAGTCTTTGGCGGAATTGGATTTTAGCACCTGTAGCATAATTTATGAATATATTTGCAAAAGTATGTTCACATGCCCCAAATTCACTATTTTTCCATATTATTTTTTAATTTTTTGGATTTTATTAAAATTTACTTATTTTTCTACCCATGCACAATGCCATTGTCAACTAGGTTATGGGTCAAATACAAACCCATGGTTATGGGTGAACCACATAAAACCCTTCTCTTCGTTGGGTATTTTCACATTGTGATCATAATGGTATGATAATGAGGTTTCTCTTTTTAGCATGGGTGAAATGATGGGGACCATCATTTTCTAAGGGGGGAGGAATGATCCAAATTTTAGGGGGTATATGGTCTAAATTTAGAGGAAAAAGTCATAAATATATAAAGCTAATACATTGTTCATGTGGATCAACGAGATGCCCACCTCCTCATTAATTAATTGGGATAATAGGTTGCCCATATGGGTCAAAGAGAGTCCCACCTCTCCATTATTGTATTGGGTTTTATTTTCCACTACTCAGTTAGCTAGGTAGTTAGACTCATTTAATGAGCTCTTTCGATTATTGTATCAGGTTTTATTTTCAACTACTTAGTTAGTTGGATAGTTAGATCTATTATACTAATAATAGAGACTCATTTAATGAACTCTTTTTGACTTTGTCCAATGGGACATTTTTTGATGCTATATAAAGGCCTAACAAGCCTTCTCATAATATCAAGTTATTTATTTTGGCTTCTCTCATATTTTTTTATTGTTCATTGTGAGATTAATTAGCTCCAAGTGATTTACTAGTAATTAGTTTTAGAGGTGAGGCTCCTCTTTGAGCCTCACCTCCCGAGTACTTCATTTACATGTTTTCTTTTCATTCTTATTTTCATGCAAGATTGACATGTCTAAGATCCTCCTCTCTCGGCATTCAAGCCATCCATATCTCATCCCCTAAGATATGGATCAATAATTCCCCACATTTTTTCATTAGATAGTTAGAACTCTAATTTTTACTCAACTTGGTAATTTATTTTCTTAGTATATGTTTGAAATCAATTAAACTAATGAATACATTTGATATGTGGACACATGAACCAATTTATGTGTTGACAATCTATGTTTTTAGCGTTATATGTTCATGATGATGATAATTATGTGATTCCATTCGAACATGTAAATCAAAATGTGAAATTTTGATACTCAAGTTTTATGCTTTGTATGTATATGAATGTAATTCATGGTGTAACAAATATATGTTGTTTATTTGAGCATCAATACATAATATAGGTTATCAGTTGAAATAGTTAAATATTTGTGTGGTTGTGAACGATTAGTGAGCTAACCTATAGGTTGATGGTCTATGCAATAGATAAATGGATATAATTCAAGATAACTTGAGTCATCAAGAAGATAGTTGTATGCTATAAGTTTCACTTATGATGTGATTTATGCTTCTAACACTATTATGATTTGTGGGTAAGTATGGTTTTGATAAGATGAACAACTTTCCCATTGATCCAAATTTATGCAGGAACACAACAAAATATGAAAATAATAATGAATTCAAAGATGCTGCGGAAATAATACTTCATTTCATCAATACCAAAGAATTGAAATTTGTTTACAGACATAATATAAATTAACTAGCTAGGGCGTTGGTAGCTTATACCTAAGAAGAGATGTGGCAGATACAATGAGGCTAGAAGGACTATATGTTATTGATAAAAAATGGAAACCCTAAACATCCACAAAACTAATCCTAGGAGATGAAACACCAAAATATGGGCCCCGTCGGGGTAAATTAGTACATCAATTTCTTGGGGTCGTAACTTTGGTATACTATCTCTATTTGATGCATCTGATACATCGTTAGAAAGATCTATCCAAGGAATACAACTATTGATAGAAAATATCATGGTCTAGAATGAACTAATATTCGTCGACCAGTTGATGCCCAAAAAACATCGTTTATGGCCTCAAAATGGCTCTGGAAGTTCAGGACTCAAAAACTGCAAAAAATAGTAAATTGTGCTACAATTAAGAAAACTGAAAAACTGAAAGAAATAATGGTGGGGGTCCAAGTGGAATCGGCAAGTGGCCACCAATATCCACCTAGATCATTCCTCCCCCCTCAGGAATAAATGGTCCCCATTGCATTGAGTTCCTCCATGAGATGAGGAAAATTCTTCTAAACTTGGTCCCTGGTGAGCCACTTGCCCTGGTGAAGGATTTGCCCTGCTTTGACAACTCAATATAGCTGGATTCTCTACTGGTGGGTGTTCTTGATCTGTGTGTCCATGATTTGATCAGTTGTGTCTTGTTCCATGCATTATGGGTTTAACTCTATTGGTGTGAGTTTTTCTGCCATGTCGGATGTGTCCAATAGAGGTGGAAAGTAAGGCCAAAGGTGGTCCACATTGAACAATGGGTGAAAACCAAGGAATGGTGGGATACTAAGCTCGAAGGCATTATCCCCTACAACCTTGGTGATGGTGTATGGTCCATATTAGAGTGGACGAATATTGCGGTGGGGTCCAACGAGGTGCTCCTTCTGCAAATGTAGCCACACTTTGTCGCCCACCTAGAAGTTATGTTGTAGCCGACGCTGATTATGCCACTGTTTGTACTTAGCATTGGATTTGTCCAATATTTCATGAACCTATTGGAGAATGTGTTGAATGCACTCAATGAATTTGTTCACCTTGGTATCTTTAGACTGGACATGAGCTGAAGCATCTTGAGTAGCTGCAAATGGTATGGCTACATCAATGGGACATAGTGGCTAGAATCCCAAGCCCACCTGAAAGGGGCTATGGTCGGTTGAGCTATGGAGGGCCTGATTATAGTTATGTTGTACATAGGGGAGGCTCTCATCCCATGTTCATGGATTCTTTGAGTTTTATGTGCACACAATGTGTAGGATCATCATGTTGACGACCTTTGTCTCGCCATCAATTTGGGGATGGAAAGCTGTGGACTTGGTGAGCTTGGTGTCTAGCATTGACCAGAGGTTGGATTAAGAGGTACCGAGGAACTTCCTATCCTGATATGAGATGATAGACTGTGGGATCCCAAAGTGCACCCATACTCATTCAAAGAAGAGCTTAGCAGTGGCTTCTACTATTATATTATTCTTGCAGGCTGCCATAATTGCCATCTTTGAGAATCTGTCGACGACCATGAAAACATAGTCGTTTTCATGCTTAGTAGAAGGAAGGCCTAACATGTAATCCATGGAGATAGATTCCCAAGGTCGATTGGGGGTATGCAATGAAGTATAGAGGCCTTTCTTCTTGATGGTTGATTTGGAAATGGCACAGGTAGTGTGGGATCTGATGTACTTGCCGACATCCCGTCAAAGGTTTGTTCAATAGAAATACTTCTTCAGTATTGCCACTGTTTTCTCGACCCCGAAATTCCCAGTGACTTGTGATCTGGATTTTATGAGCAAAAAAAAATAAATACAGATTATTAACATGTGCTTAACACAAAATAACAGAGATATAGTAAAATTGGTTTTCTATTCAATAACCAAATAAGCTAAAACTGTAAAATGCAGCGGAAACAAGCTTGCTGGAATGGTGGCGGCTTATCTCTGAGAAGAGATGTGACGACAGTGTGCATTCACCAGAAGAAGTTTATAATGAGGATCTAAAGGAATTTTTACAATAAGCAAGAATGCCAAAAAACTCTAGACATCCAAAAACCTAACCCTAGGAGATGAAACCCCAAAAGTCATGTGGGCCCCATTTGGGTAAGCTAGTACATCAACTTCCCGGGGTTGTAACTTTTTCATACGATCTCCATTTTAGGCGTGTGATAGACCATTGGAAAGGTATCATTGAGGAGACTCATTTTTTGGGATCAATACTGCATTTATATGCCATTGAGGAGCTTGATACCAAAAAACCTTCATTTAGGCCCTCAAAATGGCCCCGAAAGTAAAAACTGCTAAAAATAGTAAATTGCCAAAAATGTCAAAAAACTGTTTTGAGCCAGTTGGAAAAGGTGGGTGGCCACTGATATCCATATGGATCAATCCTCCCTATTTAGGAATCAATTTTCTCCTTTGCATTGAGGTCCCCCATTATATGAGGAAATTTATGCTGAATTTGGCCCCAGGTGAGCCACTTGCCTTGGTGCAGGAGCTGCCCCGCTTTGACGACTCGATAAAGCTGGATCCTTTGTTGTTGAGTGCCCTTGATCTGTTTGTCCACAATATGATCATTTGATGCCTCTTGTATGTAGTCAGGGTTGAGCTCTGTTGGTGTCAGCTGTTCTGCTACTTCTGAGTTGTCCAATAATGGTGGGAAATAAGGGCGAAGGAGATCCACGTTGAACACTGGGTGCAGACCAAGGAAAGGAGGAATGTTGAGCTCAAAAAAATTATCCCCCATGACCTTGGTGATAGTGTATGGTCCATAACGGAGTGGGTGAAGTTTCTGATGGGGGCCCTGTAAGGCGTTCTTTCTACAAGTGCAACCAAACTTTGTCGCCCACCTGAAACTTATGCGGCACCCGATGTTGATCATGGCATTGTTTGTACTTGTCATTGGAATTCTGTAGGATATCTTGAACTTGTTGGCAGATGTGATGGATTCGCTCAATGAACTAGGTGGCTTTGTCAACTTCAGTTGGAGCAGGAGATGAATCAGTCGAGGTGACTGCAAGGGGAAGTGCAACATCTATGGGACCTAATGGTTGGAATCCCAACCCCACTTGAAAGGGGCTGTGGCTGGTTGAGCTATGCAAGGCTCAGTTGTAGCTATGCTGGACATAATGAAGGCTCTCATCCCATGTGTG
>JASDQU011178443.1:3816-31517 GCA_032191745.1 Picea mariana
AGAGCTTTGCAATCTAATCGAGTAGGCGATGAGGTGTCCAAGCCTAGTCAGCTATCCAGTCAGACGAGGTCATGTAGAGGCCTCACCAACGGTTCACCCCAGAAATCATCATGAAGTTTCAACACATCATCAAACAGTTTGCTAAATTTTTGTATCTTGTTAAGTTAGTTAGTTAAATTTAGATTTGCCATGTCCTGATCTTTAATGACAGGATCATATGTAATTTTGATTATAAATACATCAAACTTTGAAGTACTAAGGGTTGATCTTTACACCCTGCAAGCTAGAAAGACTGTAATTTTTATCAAGAGATCTTCCAGTAATACAAAGGGACGTTTCAGAGGATTGTCGTTTGTTATTCATTGGTGATGTTTTCTTTTCTATGTTAAATGTTCTTCTTGCTCAGTTGTCATATTTTTTTCTAATCTAATCTTTTAAAAGTAACGCATGTTGCAGGATTTATCTTTGTATACCCTGTTTCGGCTTTGAAAGATCTTTATGTTTATCTTTCTGACATTACAGTGAAGAAATTCTTAAATTCTTCTTTACTTTAATTGCTATTCTCATCTTTTCTGCTATTTATCACTTTAATGCTAAAGAATCCAATGAATGCATTATCTTGCCCTGTGAAAATAATCTTTTAGTTTCTGGTTCATATTTATATTTTTATAATACAGACCCCATAGCCCAACGGAGGCGTAAACCCTTTTCAGCCAACTTAACAAAAACAACAAGCCTTTTCAATCTTATTTTATTTTAAATAACTAGCCTAATATCTTAAAGTTAAAACATAGTTAAATCCTACAGAGAGATCCCTCTCTGAAACTAGTAGGGCTAGATTCCAATTTCAAAGTGGTTGGATAAAGTTACCTCTTGTAAATTTCTTTTACTCTGACAACCTCTGGGAATTTACAGAGCATTAACACTTCCCATCACATGTGTTCACATAATAGTTGGTTTTGATCTAGCCAATCTATATATGACGTTGTTTTTTTTATGAGAAATGATATTTCTTGTATAATTGTTGGGATTGGGAGCATTAAGATTAAGATGCTCATTTGTATTATAAGATTGTTGACATATGTTAGATATGTACCAGAACTTGAAAATAATTTGTTTTTTCTTTGGGTGTTTTGGATTTTTGTGGGTATAAATATACAGGTCAAGGTGGAGTGTTGGAAGTGTCAAAGGGAATTTTGGTGGTAATGAAGGCTACAAATATTGGGAACCTTTACAAGCTGGAAGGGCATACTAAAATAAGTGAAGTGATGGTGGTATATACAGAAGAAAGTGCATCTAATTTTTTATGGAATCAATGACTGGGCCATATGAGGAAGAAGAGGTTGCAGGTTCTGGTAAACCGTAAGTTACTTCCATACTTTCAATCTTTGAATTTATGCAATTTTTTATATATTTTTATGCAATTTTTATATCTTTGTATATTGTGGGACCCTACTACCCACAAAATCATCATTAGCAGAGATATGTACATGGAACAATTGGAAGTTATTCAGGATCGCACAGAGAGATTTGTTTGCAAACTCAGGGAATCATTGTATGGCCTAAAGGTGCCCAGGCAATGGTACAAGATGTTTGATTCTTTCACGGTGAGCCAAAATTTCTTAAGATCTGAGTATAACCATTGTGTTTACTTTGAAAGTTTTGAAAATTATACATTCAATATGTTGGTGTTATATGTTGATGATGTGCTTGTTGCAAGTAAAAACATGGTTGAGATCAGCATGTTAAAGTCTTAGTTGACCAGGATGTTTCAGATGAAGAATCTAGGAGCAAAAAAATAAATCTTGGGCATAGAAGTACATAGAGACGAGAATAATGGTAATTTTTGGCTATTACAACAAAATTGTATGGAGAAGATACTGATGAGGTTCAATATGAGCATCGTGAAATCGGTAAATATCCCTTTAGCTTTCCATTGTATGATTTCTTCAAGTTTATGTCCTCGTTATGAGGAAGATTTTTTTTTGTCTCGTATACCATATGACAATCTAGTAGGAAGTATGTATGTGATGAAATGGTTAGGATTAAATATTTTAGATGCAACAAGTGGTGTTGTCATTGGACGTATGGAAAATCTAGGTAAAGAGCATTAGGAATGGGTGCTTCAGTATCTTAGAGGCACAAGTATCACCTATAGTGGCTGCAGTGACTTGGACAATAGGAGATATACCTCAGGTTATGTATTGCATGAATGCAAGGATCTATTGGGAAATTTTGGACAAGTACACAATAAGGTGTTTTGTGGTAGTCAAAGTGTTGTGCATTTGACTAAAATCCCAGCGTATCAACATGGGACAAGGCATAATTTTGTAATACAAGTTATTGATGGAGGTGGAGTAGTCCATAATCGAGCAAATTATGCATACATGCTCACAAAACCAATATTGTTAGAGAAGTTGCGGTGGTGTTTGACTTCTCTTGGCTTGCAGAAAAGGTAATGAATGAACTTGGCCAAGGTAATCGAGTAAATTATTTTTAAGGTGGAGATTGTTGAATGGGTGACAACTGTCGACAGATTTATGTCAGATTTTCAACAAGATTTTAGCTAGATCTCAACTTATTAACCCAAGAAAATGGATCTGGTCGTTCATAATTTAATTCAACAGGTGGAAGCCGTTATATAAATTTGTAACTTGTAGAGGAATATAATTGTGTCATGGGTAGTAATCCTACTGCTGGGTATTGTAATCTCTTGTTCTTGTTCAATAAAATATTGATTTCCATTTTCCCATGAAGGTTTCCCTGCTAAGGGTTTTACAATATAAAATCGATGTCTCTTGTGTGTGGTGTGTCTTCTGTGTTTGCCATTAAATTTTCTTGATTTATTTTAGCTCCTCAAAAATAGATTAAAATCTATATTCATTTAATTTTCAATTCATAGTGTTAAAATTAAAATGAATAATAATAAAATTATATTTTATAAAATTAATACTTAAATAAAAATACCTAGCGTATCTTTTTATAAAATTTTAAATAAATTGTTTAACAAAATAATAATAACAAATGAAAACGTGAAATAACAATTTCATATTTATGACAATATAACATGGAATAGAATCAAAACTAAAACAATGTGGACCTTCCTTAGCCGTATAAAGTGTGTACTGTGAGATTCCCCACGGAAGAATGTGACTTAAAGATGGCATCCAAAGAGTTAAAGTTGTCGTAACACTACTATATGCCAATTGTTCTGTACACAAATTGTATCTTTTTTGAAGGAAATAACAAAGAGATTTATTACGTAATGCACTAATATGTCATCTATGCTCGGTGGCAAGTGTTCCAATCGGGATAGCTCTACGGACGTAGATTGAAATTAGGGTTTTAAGTAATTTAAATGTTTGCATGTAGAGTCTCTTGCAATGCAATGTTTGGAGGCACAATATATAGAGTGAGAAGAGATTTGTTTTTCAATCAACTAATCAGGAAACATTTCCTTTCGATTGCATTTTGAAATGGGTTTATTCCATAAAAATCGGGAAGGAACCCGACATATAATGCAATTTCTCATAAATTTGGTTTGGATGTTTTTTTTTTATATTACTTTAGCACAATCACATTTATTTCAAATATAATAATAATAAGGAACCCGAGTATGTTAACAAACTTATCTTTCTGTTATATATTTCAAATATCAGTCTATAAGAATCTGTGAGAACCGTATCAAAAGTCTCGAGCCTTGGAAAGATAAGGTTTCCACTTTTGTGACTCTCTTAGTTCTAACTAGTCATTGCTTGAGTAGTCGGCCAGGAGCCTATTCGAAATTCTCTTAGAGAACTAGAATTAAATGCCCTGCTTTTCTATGCATTGATAGTTATTACTATCTTAATAAATTATGGATCACTCTATGTCTTTTAAAGAAGTTAGAGATGTTGAAGAATGTAGTACCAGTTCATTAGAATCTTATCAGAATTTTCACAAGAAAGCGTGTTGGGATTTATGTTTGAATTCAACACAATCTGATCCTATAACTTGTCTCATGATTCATCACATGCCCTCCATTGAAACATTAGATCTTAGACTGCAAGACGTCTATAAAGGCATGAGACCACCTGGCACTCCCAACTATGGCGTAGGATATATATAACAATGTGATCAAGTTATCCAAGTTTGTAGGTTTAATAATCCTTTACCCTGATCTATCAAATGACCTAATATCACAGAAATTCATAAATTTCACTCTATAATGATGGGATTTCCAAAGGCTACTATTGAAGAAGAATGGATCAAGTAAATGCTTGATTGGGATCTTTTTATTCATCCTGAGTCAAAATAATTTAATCTCTCTATCCCCAAAGAAAAAAAAGCATGCCTGTCTCAAGAATGGCATACATTTATTTCTAAAAGGAATCTATGGATCGCTTTCTATGTGTGGAGACAAAAATCACAAAATCCCATAGTACAGATGCTTGAAGTAGGAATAGAAAGTTCTTCCCGACATGAATGGAATAATCTTGAAGGAAAACCAGTGGAATCAACATCCACCTTCCCACCTTTCAAAGGCATTATCCTTGAAGATGGTGTTAACGCTCTGTAAATTCCCAGAGGTTGTTAGGGGTAGAAGAAATTTATCAGAGTTAACTTTATCCAACCACTTCAAAACTGGGATGTAGCCCTGCCAGTTCCAGAGAGGGATCTCTCTGCAAGATTTAAATTTGTTTCAGATTTCAGGTATTAGGCTAGTTAAATAAACAAGACTGTGTTATTTTGTTTTGATATTGAGGGTTGAAATATGTGTATGCTTCCATTGGAATATGGGGTCTGTGTTAAGGTTTGGAATTAAACACGGGTCTAAAAGGTAGATTCACAGGGAAAGGTAATGCAGACGTTGGATCCTTTAGAAAGATAATAATGTAGAGTAGAAATAGACGAGATGATCAATTACAACAAAAAGCATTTAATAATTTTATATTGTAATATAAGAGGAAAACATTTAGATTTTCAAAAGCGTTGCATAGAGTATCATAGATAAATTCTGTGTTAAATCTCCTTTTGAAAATTAGAAATAAAGAAACATAATGATAACAGAGCAAAAACACATTCAACGAAGAAAGAAAAACTTCACCAATCGTCCACATGTAGGAATCCTGTGAAAAAAGTCCCTTTTATTTCTGGTAAATCTCTTGAAAGTGTGCAGATTACAACTTACTTGGGCGTAAAGATAAACCCTCAATACTTCGAAGTTTGAAGTATATATAGAAAATATTACAATCAATCATGTCATTAATGATCAAGACGTGTTAAAATCCAAATCTAACTAACAAGATAACAAAATACAAAATTGTAGGAATTTCTAATGATCTATTGGATTCTTTGTGTTGATTTTGGGGAAGGTTGTTGGCGAGTCATCAAATTGACTTTGACTGCTCTGTATGCTGACTTGGATTGTACAACTCATCACTTACTCGATCAGAGTGCACAAATCCTCCCATCTCTTTTGACTGGGAATGGTGACTTTTAGCAAACTTCAATAGACTTCATCCATCTTTGTATATTTGGCAAACGTTGGCTTGGTGATGAAAATATACTTGATTTCATGCTAGATACTGAGGTCTAACCACAAGGTCTCTAAAAATACTTTGTCTGTTATGATACCATGTATTCCTAAAAACTTAGAGCTATCCTTTGACACCATGGTGATCCTTTGCTTGTAATCAGAAAGAGTCATCAGCTTATCATTTAGAACCAGTAAACTGGCAAGACCTTTATTTTGCAAAGCTTCAATCTTACTAAAGAATCTTTGAACTCCACTATCCATGTTCTGGGCTCTCTCCTCCAATTGTAGCATTAGTCCTTTCTTTGTCATAACTTTCTTAACTTCGAGGATAGTCTCAGTCCTATCCTCAATTTCCAGGCTTTCCAACTCCTCCTTAGTTTTCAAATTTAGAAACCTGATGATTTCATTTGCCTCTGTGGGCATTTCTCCCAGCTCTCCCTTTATCCTATCAATGGCATGCCTACTTATCAACACCAATTCATGATGATCAAACATGATTTGCACAAGTGGATAGATTTCAGTCATGGATTTTGAGATATCCATCCAAATGTTCTCGCTAGTGTTTTGCCCAAAACTGTTTGCTTTTGCAGCTGTTGTAGTTCCTACTTAAGTTTTTCTGATGTGTTCCTTTTAGTGTTGTAGCTGGCCTGGAAAGAGGATTTAAGTTTATGGAGATTCTCTATCTCTTGTTTCAGTCTTTTGATTTTTGCTCCTTGTATGGTCATCTCCTCCATTAACTTTTCTGGAGTTTCAGATGTTTCTAGAATTGTCACTGGTGTAGCTGATGGAAGTTATGTTGTGTTAGTTGTTGATGCTGTCATTGTGACAACTCCTATGAGGGGAAATTCACTTAATGGAATGACCTCCATGGGCATGGCCTATTCCTTTTCCTTTACTAATCTTTCCAACTCTGCTTCCATCTCCTTGATCTGTGCATTCTGTTCCATGATTAAATTTAGCATTTCTTCTTTTTGGCCTTCTGTCTCGGCCATCTCTTTGGCCTGTGGGTCTTCTGTAGTTGGCAGTTTTAATTGATTTCTCAAGGATTCTATGTCAACATTCTTTTTGTTTAGCAGTTCTTCAGCTTCTTTCACATTGGAGGGGTCGTACCCAATTTTAAGGACCAACTCTTTTAAAGATTTGATCCTGTTATCCTTTGAAAATGATGACACTTTCTCCAGCTTTAGTTGAGTCTAAACATTGTTCAGAGAAACCTACAAATTTGCAACATTTGTGGAAGTGTTTGCCAATGTTGAGAAAATCATTTATCTAGTTTGTCTATGAAAGTCCATATAGTGAGTTGGATGTACCTCTACAGCATCAAAATCAAAAGTTGACCTTTTGTAATCTGAAATTTCCTTTGGTTGAGGCACCTGCGCCTGCAAGAAGGCCATATGCATTCTCCCCTTTTCTGTATCAAAGGCAGAGAGTAGTCTATGTTGTGTTGTTGATGTTTGTTTCCAGAATTGAGCATAGGTGTTGTTGGTAAGCATCTCATTCTTTTTCTTAATCAGATTGTATTTATCAAAAATACTTTGTGATGTAGATCCTTGTGATGACTGGGTGATCACAGTGGTATCATTCTACTTCTTTGATGAAGATGTAGACATAATTTGTTGACTACTTGAGAAAAATGGTGAATGTTCTCCCTCTACTAATCTGGTAGACTGGGTCTCTTCTTCTATAGATCTGTCAGGGGTAGGACTAGTCTTGGGTGTTTTCCTGTAAACCCAGAAATCCTCTGCCGAGACTTCAATAACTGACGGGGAGATTTCCTTTCTAGGCCTCTTCTCTACCGGTACGTGTGGAGTAGTGGTTCGTGAAACACTGGCTGAAGGAGGCTCTTATTTTGAGTCTTCCAAGGTGTTCACTTCCCATTCTGTCTGGTTCATGAATTTCTCAATCTCTGGTTTGGAACATGAGAATATGGAGAGATTTTATTCTTTAGCCTAGTTTCTGTGATGATGCCGCAAGGATCATAGTGCCACGAAAAACTGATGATGAACTTCATCTCCTTCAAAATTTTATTGGCCATTGCCCCTACAGCTCGGCTATTACAGATGAAAGGTCCTATCTATCCCTCGATCCTCAACTGTTGTTTCTTATTGACGGCTACAAAATGAATATCGTCGGAGTTAATCATTTTTCTAAATATATTCTAAGGCGAATATCCACACGAGAAAATATCTAGGAAATTTTTAGGGGGCCATCTCACATCCATAAACTCTACTTTCCATGTGGTTTTGGTACAGGTACTAGTCTTCGATCTTTGCAAGGTTTGAGAGATGTAGAATCCGTTGGATTTCTTTGTTTATCCTTGGTTCTTGTTTTCCGCTGAGCATGCTTACTACTGGATGGTAAAATTGATCTATGAATTGATTGAAGGTGAATTCTTGTGAGTTTCTTATTAGTAGTGACGTCCAGGATGTCACCGACTGTGGTTTTCCATTATGATCTAGATTTTGCATGGAAAACAAGAACTTGTCCGTTTGGAAAACAAGGATGCAACTACATCTTCATACTTCAATGTAGTTGAGTGGTACTACCAATTTTTACAACCATGCTTTTGTGCCTCATCTCTTCAGATAACAAGGATGGAACTACATCCTCATACTTCAATTTATATTGAGTGGTACTACCAATTTCTACAACCACATTATCCCAAGAGTCTGGCAAAGAACATAACAATGTAATACACTTATCTTCTTCTGCAATCATAATATTAATAGAGACAAGTTGAATTATTAGAGTATTAAAGGAATTTATATGTTCTGTCAAATAATCTCCATCTTCCATCCTAAGATGATACAACTTCTTTCGAAGAAACAACTTGTTTACCGAGGACTTTAATAGATACAAATTCCCTAACTTATCCCATATTTCCTTGGTTGTAGATTCTCCTGAGACATTCAACAACACCGAATCTTTCAGGAAGAGTCAAATAGTGCTCCTTTCTCTTCTGTCCAACTTCTCCCAATCTTCCTTCGACATACCAGTAGGTTGTGTACTAGTCGACTGTGTGCTAGTAGGCTGCGTACTAGTAGGTTGTGTACCAGGATCCACAACGATCCATTGTTTTTTTTCTACAAGAAGTTCCTCCATCTTGATCTTCCATAGATCAAAGTTTTTACTGTTGAACTTCTCTATCTTGATTCTAGAAGAGATCGACATTCCTCTTTCTACACTCGAATCACCACTACAAAATCTCCCACTAAACCCAGGTTTATCACAGACCCAAGATAAACTTGACCAAGCCAAACCCTCAACAACAAAGGCGTCCCTCTAAAGCCAACTATGAGCTCTGATACCACATGTAAGTTTTAAACCTATGAATTAAAGCAATTCATATAGATTCTTAAGAAAAACAAAAATTAATCAATGGCTCATACACATAGTACACAGAGATTTATACTAGAAACTCTTAACCGGGAGAAAACCTTTCAACACTTCATTGTATTAATTTCACTGTTCACCATACAATATATATACAATTTTTTTAGGTATTCCGTAGATACCAAAACCCTAATTCCTTAATTTGGGATTAATTTAGAAAATTGCTAAAAATAGCAAAATCCGCTAAAATAGCAAAAATGCCCCCAAAACAATCAGACACAGTTGTCAAACATGATGTGCCCACACACACACACATGCAAAGAATATAACACATACCCAACACTTATGACTTGTTATCATAGCACAAACATGTTATAAGCTTGTTGTACAATCCAACATCTTCACATTAATAAACAAACAAGGCATCTTATCAAAAATCCCAATGAAAATGAAATACAAGGATGCATCATATAATTACATACACCATGATTTAAATAGTAAAGAGTCAAAACTATCATAACAAAAACATAAATGGATGAGGCTCAAGTTTAGTAATTCTCAGTTGGTCCTTGTCCCTTTGCACCTATGTGCCAAGAGAAACTACCAACATCATCTATGGTAGTGTGAAAACGACCAGCTGTGAAAACCTTGGTGGAGACAACAACACCCCACTTTTATCAATCTAGAAATCCCCCTTTGATGGCTTATTCTTAAATCAGATTTGTTCCAATTGAAATATACTTAACAAAAATTGGCCACAATCAACATGCATTGAAATTTATAACTATAGAAAATACAAATGTTTGCTCCTTTTAGCATGATAAATTTAAAAATGGAAGAGTGGTCTGACAACTTATAGTGATTTTACATCCCATAACAGGTTTTTTCCATGAACAATTATAACAAAAATAAATAGCCAGATGTATTTCTTTACAACCCTCATACTCAGCAAGGACTACAATCAACAGCTATCCTTTTGAAATCTGGATTAAAAAAGAAATTAGAGTAGCAATGGTTTGTTGATCTACATTGCTAGAAGAACATTCTTTCACTTTTCAAATTAGATCCCATAATATCCAACAATTCATATATCCCATAATGTCCAACAATCCATTCTGCATATGCTATGATCTTCTTAACATTCTCAAGTACCTACTCTTACAACAATTGATATATTCTACCTAGGTTTGGATGGTGTTGACGGGCGAAATTGTCCGTCCATCAATTGAGAGAGTGGAACCGGTCCGGGGTTGTCTAAATAACCCAAGTCGCTTGGAATGAACCACCCTGACGGGTTTAACGGCTCTGTTGGCCGCTCTAAGTTCCTAGGGAAACCAAAGAGAAAACTAATCTAAACTAACTAATCTAACTAAAACTAACTAAAACTAAACTAACAAACTACTAAATAAAACTAAAACTAAATACAAATTACACTAACTATTCTACTAATTAAATATCTAATTACAAATTGAATTACAACTTATTCACAAATATACAATACATACAATTGGCAGATTTACATAAAACCTATAAAACTCATATGTTTTTTGTCTTAAGACAGTCAGGGATCTTTTTGATTTTTTATATTTTATGAAAAAGAGATAAAACTAACTGAAATTAAACGATCTAATATACTAATCATATATATCTATCTAAACAAATAAATGACAAACTGACCTGGAAATGCTCCTAGTTTGTCCTGCGTTTGTTGACTTCGAAGCTAGTCGGAGGAAGTAAACTCGCACCGGTTAATCCAAGAGCTTCTCGTAAATGATTGGTTGTGCTGCTCTTCGAGTTATTTACAGGACAAACAAGACATAAAAACTCATAACAATCATATGATTATAAATTTCTGCAATAAGGGAAACCTGTTATGCAAGAAACTCATATTAAATAATTCAATTCATGGAGAAGATAAATCTGTCATTCATAAGCTGAATTAGACAATTGTTATGCCTTTTATACACTTAGAAGAAACTAGATATGGATTAAAGTAATTAAACTTATATCATTTGCACATGATTTAGATAGCTAAAGTAGTCATAAACCAGATACAAATTGATATACACAACATGAAACAAAATGTTGATATAATGAGAAGCTAAAGCTGTGACAAAACACCAAATTCTGCTTCAGTCTGTATTATAACTCCATATCCTTTTTCTCCCACGAATGAGGATGAACATTATTACAAAAATCATAAGTATATATAAGTCTCTCCACAGGGTAAAACATCCATGTGGATAATATCAAAATGTTTTACATAATCTGGGGAAAATCCCAAAAATCAACTAAACTAGGAAATCAAAATGCAAGAGAAATCTTTGAGACATCCCCTAACTACTCATAAACTCAACTACAATTTCGAATTTACCTGCAATAGAACACAATTATCAAATTAGAGAGATATTTCAGTAACAAAATAATAAAAATTTGATCCTACAGACTTAGCTACAGAATCATCTGATTCTGTAGCTAGTCTAAAATAGCATACAGGACCAGATAGAAATCAAACGAAATCTTTTTTTTTTTTTTAAACAATCCAATTTAATTTTCTAAACATTAAAATCGAATCACTAATGGTTCAAGCAAATTTATCATTGAAATTAAACAAAATCGAAAGGGATGCAATCGAAACATGATAAGAATGCTTTGTTTTTAGTTGCCATAGAATCAGGTCAAATAATAACCACACTGTTTCATATCCAAAGGAAATTACAAGTGAATTGTATCGTATAAGATACGATGTAATAAAAAATCGATATAGTTATAATCGAACACAATCATAATCAATTTGTTACGGCTATAACAATGTGCATAAGATTCACATTGTTTTAACCAAATGCTAATACGGAAAGGCTATTACGATTATAGTCAAAATGAAACATGCATAACAACATCCACCAGACTTTGCCATAGACTTCAATCGGTGAGTATTACTCTGTCAACAGACATGACCAAAAATAGTAATCACAACCATCATCAAATCGACAGAGGTGATAATCGTAAACTGGGCAATCATCAAATCGAATCGTGATTAAGTCAAAAATAGAAACAAATCACAATCCTGGGCATAATCACTTTCGTTCCCAAATCAAATTTAAACAATATATGAATCAAAATGGTCAAACAAAACAATGTGAATCGAACAGTTGCAATCTGGTTATGCATTAATAGAATGGTATTTGAATTGGTCAAAATACATGGAATATAAAATCACAACAGTTAACCATAATTGCCAACCATATCGCATATAATATAACCAATTCAAATCGAGCCATTGACTATGTTCAAAATTGGAATACCAGAAACAACCTGTGTTTAGAAAATATGTTAACAACTTCAATAAGAAACAGAGTATTCAATTCGAACCAAATTAAAACAATCAAATCCATAACACGATCAATCGAATCAAAGCTAAATCCAATCAAAACTTAAACGATAACGAAATTTGATTTATCAAAACAAAATTACACACAATAATGCATGCTTATGTGTCAAGGCAAATCCACGCTATAACAGAGCTTATAATTTTATCATATAAACAAGTGATAGTCATACCAGTGAGGTTGTTGGAGCTATGTCAATTTTGAATTGACGAACGTTGTAGCCGACTCCACGTTTTTAAGCAAAATCGAACCTGTTGTTCGTTGTTTCTTATCAGTGGATGGCATCTTTTCCTTTTGACTGGTGAGTCTTGCAACTTGATCCTCTAGAGCATGAATTATGGATTGTAGCATTGGCACATCAAGGTAATACCTTTCTAACCATGAGCCACACTCATCACATGGTGGAGCAGCTGGTTCGGCTAGAGCAGGAGGGGGTTTTGACGAGTCACCAGGGGTTTCACAAGGCATTTTGATGCCTGGATAATTAGGGTCACTTTGCAAGCAAGGTGGTAGGTTCTTCACAAAATCGTATGCGGGTTTATCACATAGACCTTCTGAGTAGGGATACTCACTTGCCAGGTAACGTTCAACCTCTAATTCAGAATCTTCACCCACCATAATAGGGTCAGGGTTAACAAAAAATTTCGGTTTGTTTCTTGTCATGCGAGAGATTAACCGGGCGTTCTTCTTGCCTTTAGAATTGGCAATAGGTTTGGCTTTAGGCCTTTTAGCCACGGGTTTAGCAATTTCCACACGTTGGGTCACAGAATTGGGTAGGTCAATAGGTGAGTCGGGTAGGGGTTTAGGTAACAGAGCACTGTAAGGCACAGGTGGTACCGACTTTCTCTCGCTCACCACGGGCTTATCAACCTGTGGTGGGCTTGAGTCCTCAAAATTATTGCGAATAATAAAATCATTCCAATAGTCTCGGTGCAACCCTAATTGACATACAACAATCATTTTAATCAACCCAAAGTGAAACAGGCTGTTGTCAGCCTGGTTTCGTTTGTATCTTTTAGACATTTTAAACAGACTCCTATGCAAGTAGTAAGGCATATTAAGCTCATAGCCCATGAAAACCATCAGTAGACGAAGGTGGTACAAGAAAACGAATCCATACCTACCCTCGCAGGTGATAAATTGTTTGGTTATCATCAACAGGTCGTGCCAGCGTTGCTTGAGCATACTCGCGGGCAAACCTTTGTCACAAGAGCTCACCCTTCGTGACTGGAAGAGCAATGTCCACGGGACATCTTCCACTTTGCAATTTTTTGACCATTTTTTTCCAGTGACATTCAGACCGGTATCTAAACTGAGAAATTGCTCGTCAATTTCCAATTGCACATCCCCAACCTTGGCTCGGAAACCATCAAAGGTTAATGCAAATTGCCGAGCCACGCTAGGGTTATAGCCATCAAACTTTCATATGAACGGGAGCCATCCGAATTCCTCAAGGTCACTGTAAGCACCGTCGAACATCAACAATGCTTGGCCACCATTGGGTTCAGCCCTCACGACCAGAGCCATGGTACGGGCGCATGGTAGGGTTTGGATTGAACACAACAACCCACAGGAGCAAAAATCGTTTGGGCTAACAGCTGTGAACGATGAAAGGGGAATGAATTAATGTATGTGTGCGAGGGTGGTGGGATTATCACCATCATGCAGCATAGTAATGGCAAGGTACAACATTGTTCAATCAATCATAACCAACATATTCGGCCAACCCAAGAATTAAATGGTGGGTGATATGTCAATATATCAATCTATGGTTTGAAACCATGAACGTTCAACGTTAAATCAAACCCAAAGTTTAAATACGTGCCATTGTAATAATTCAAACCATTAAGTCAAAACCCAAATGTTAAACCAACGTGCCATTGCATAACTTCAAACTATTGCCATTCAATATGAAATCGAAACTCATATGTTACCCATGCGCTTGTTGCATAATGTGTAATCAAAGTTTATAACATTGTGACCAATGATTTTATAAAATCGACAAGCTAAGAGCTTAAGGATCACATTATATAAAACAAGATTAACCATGGCCCTTATGAAACCAAATATAACCCATAAATTTACATGCTCAATACCTTATCAATCATGTTGCGCAATCAAAATAAGAATAGGTAAATGGACATAGTTTGAAAAATCATTCCAGCCACTTAATAACAAACCAAAGGTAAGTGCCTTTCAGAATATCAAATGAAAAGATCATGACAATCCAAATAACGATGGAGGAGTTTTCACGCTTTAAGTCGTGAAAACTAAATTGAAACCAATTTGCAAATGTTGCATGAAATGAAAATATCGTCTTTTTGCAAAATGCGACAGAAATTTGAAGTTCAAGAGGTATAGGTGTAGGCAACTTTTAAGGCAATTGAAAAAATTGAATTGGCTGCCAACAGATGGGTTTGTGTTAGTCTTACAACACATATTGTGGATTCAATACACAGTTAGAGTCGATGGTTACCCCATCCCACCCAGTTAGTAGAGAGATCCTTTTTTGAATTACTGTAGTAACTAGCCCAAATCTAGTGACAAACGATTATAAACTAAGATAATAAGCAGTACTAAAAAAATTATAGCTATTGGGTATTGGTATTGAAATGAGAAGAAAATAGAGTTTTTTCATGCCCAACTCGTTTCCGATGGTATCCTGTCTCATAGAAAGAGGATTGAAACATATTCCTTGGTTTAACAGTCATAAATTCCAAAACGAAATAAGAGCCATTTGTGTTCTCTATTCCTGATACCTGAAAGAGGGATTCCTTTTTGCAGATATACAGATCTAGTTGGCCTTTTAATTTTCCTATGATTTGGAAATTGAAATTGAAAAATATAATTTGATATAGCAGAGTGTGTGTTTTATATAATAGAGTGTGTGCTTATGGTAATAAATTGAGCTCTTTAGAATATTATCATTTCTAATTGTAAGAGAAAGCTTAAAATGCAAATCTTTTGAATGATGTTACAATTTTCCTAATATGTTTACACATTGTTTGTATACATTGATACAAAATGGTAAAGACATGGAAGACTATCATGGACCTCCTGGTGCAAGACCCAAAAGACAAGATCATATTTTCTAATGAAGATTTGGTCTGGTTTGAAGTATATGGAAACAAATTGAGCATTGATCGAGTTGCAAGAATCCCTTTACTTAGAGTTCCTAACCTTATTAGAGGAGAAGAAAAGAATCCAATAGCTATGTGCACTTTCATTTGCCGACAAAACAAACCCCCAAGCTCATGGGCTAGTGATGCCTTGATATATGAGTTGTAAGTATTTTAAAAGGTCCTTGATTAACTGTTGGTAACAATAGCGCTTCATTATTTCTGATATGTATTAACATTTCACAATTTCTTATGCAGTTATGCTTTCTCATACGACCCACATGACAATAGAGGAAAAGATACAACACAATCATTTGTGCAAAAGAGGGGTTGTCAGTGCCATTTTATAATAAAGGTTATGGTTCAAAGCCCTAATATAGAAATTTTGACATATAAGATGTATGAACATGAAGATGAGAATGGATGGAACTATCATGGAAAACATGACACTTCAGGTGAGTCTAGGTCCAAGCATAATCCAAGGCTTTCAAGGGACATAGTTTTATACGTGGAAAGTTGTTGTTTTTTCGAAGTTCCTATTAACACAGTGTGTAAAATGCACATAAAGAAATATGTTGACATGGATGTGGTAGATCAAGATAGGGAATTTGTCTTGTGCAGAAAAGATGTTGTGAATATCTGCAATCGTTTGATGAAGAGGAACTACTAGTTGAACAAAAAGGATGAAAAGAGTGTGAACCTTTGGTATGAAAAACACAAGGATGCTTTTTTATTTTACTAGAAGCCTAATGGTGGAGATGTCCCTTTCATAGCTGGAATCCAAACAAAATGGATGTTGGATACCATGGTTAGGCTATCGCATAATATCATAATAGCCATGGATTCAACATTCAATACAAATAAATATGGGGTGAGTTTGTTGTCAATGATTTATTTAGTATAATCATTTGAGTTGGCTAGTTCAATATTTTTGTGACCTAAATTCGACTACATATGTTTTTTTAATATGACAGTATCAATTTTACACACTCATGACTTTTGATGAAGAACAAAGTGGGGTGCCAGTAGCATGGGTGGTGGCATCACGAAACACATCAGAAGATTTTGCATTATGGTTGGAGCACCTCATGCATAGGTGTTACCAAATATGTCCCCATTGGAAAGCGAATGCCTTCATGGTTGATGATGCATTGGTTGAAATCATCGCTTTGAGGTAACTTCAAATTTGTTATTTTACATTGTAACTTATATTTACATGAAAATTGTCTCACCTAAAATGAATTGAATGTGGCAGGAGGATTACAAGGACCAAAGTGATATTGTGTGTTTGGCATGTTAGGAGGGCATGGCTAAAAAATGTGAATCGTTTGGATAGTGGTCCAGAAAATGAAAAAGAGATGTTCAATGAGCTAGGTTGTATCATGAAGAATTGTTCCAAATATGAGGTGGGCAATGCAATCAATCATTTTTTCATCAAATTCGCAAATGAAGAGAAATTTCTAGACTATTTTCAAAAGAATTGGGTTACTGGTGATAAGATTAGTAAGTTCACATACTCGTTCTTGTGTTTCCATTTTTGTGTTTCATAAACATGAGATATCTCCACTAACTTGGTTTTTTATATTTAGGGATGTGGGTCAAAGGGTGTCCATATTTTCCCCATGCAAATCAAGATACAAACAATGTTGTTGATTCATACCATAGTTACTTGAAGACAAACTTTCTATCCAATCGAAGAAAAAAATGTGCTCGTAGGATGGATTGGTTGTTCTATATCCTCTTGAAAAATGTTGAACTTGTTACCAGTTCAAGGAAATTTTGAAAAAAGAAGGGTATTTGAACAACTACAAGAAAGAGAAGCATCTTGAATCATCAATAGAAAAGGATAGAAGAATTTCAGATAGTGATTGCAAACCTCATGAGAGTATATATCAAGCTTATTGGGTTATAAGTCAAACTAAGCCCAATAAGCAATATCTTGTCACTTGGTATCGTACCAATTTTATAGCTTGTGATTTCCCATGGTCTATTCGTGGAAAAATTTGTAAGCATGCCATAAAGGTGGATTGGTTGTATTCTTCTTTAGGGGATTCAAAACCTTTATTGAACCAAGATGCAACACTCAATTCAGAAAATGCACCTCCTGATATAAGTACAGAGGCGCCAAGCCTTGATCTAGATGCTAACACAACTATTATGGATAGAGACAATGTTGATCAAGATGTCGAGGGACTTCAGTTGGCTAGAGAGGAGTTTTTTGGCTACTTAGAGTTGCTTCGAAACAGTCCTCCTGCCACTTTGAGAAAGACCCAACAATTGATTGGCTTAGTAAAAAGAATGTTGGATGATGCCAACAATATTGACATCATGGATTATGATTATGATTTCACTATTGGGTTGGGTGATTTGGAGACATATTTGAAGAGGAAGAAGAGCTTCCTTATCCCTAAAAAGAAAAACAAAATAAGCAACAGAAGTGGCAGATTGGAAACTGATTCTGCATTTGAAAATGAACCATTTCATTTTCCACACCTCAACAAGCGGGGTCGTCCTCGTGCCAACAATGCATAATCTATTTTCCCAGGTGAGCTTTGTAGAGTGGTGAGATCAATATGTTAATATTAGTATATATAGACATTGTTATCGCATAGTTTGTAGCTAGATCAAAAGGCTAGAAGATAGAGGCCAAACTGGCATAACAGGAACCTACCCCACCCAATGTCATCACGATGGGGAGGTTCTTTCTATTCAGGTAGGTTAGGCCCAGTGGAGACATCCCCAGTAACCTGGGGTTTTGAAGAGGCTAAGGTATAAAGGTCAAAGTAAAATTCCCTCCTCACAAGTTACCACCAAGAGCAGATAGTCCGACTAAACAACCAATAATGAAGTGTAGGCCCAAATGAGAACACCTGCCCGAAACAAAGAAACAACAAAACAATACATGCAGGCTATGATTCAATGGGTCAGTACTTCATACAACTATCTGATATCAATATATTAGAAATTATGACAATAGATATTGACGAGATCAATGTTTATCAATAATAGCAATGGAACAATATCAATTCATCAATAAATATCGAGATGATGCAACAAACAGTGTATCCAATCAATCCCTTACTCAATAAATGCTTCAAAACACCATCTAATTGCTTATAGAGACAAAATTCTACGTCAAGATGGAATAACTAAGAATGACGTCAGCCTTGTTAAGGTTAGTAGTTAGTTAGGGTTTCAAATTATAAGAGTTTGGAAGTTTGTTTGACCACTATCACTTCAACATTGGAGACCTAAGATCAGTGCCTAGGGGTAAATGGAGTCAAATCAAGAGAGAACGCAAAGGTTGAAGGGAAAAGGCTAAGGACTAGAGGGAAGGGTTCTGAAGTGTTGTAATGGCAGAGCTCCAGAAACAAAACGATAGGGGAAAGAGGCTCACTCTAGTGTTGCTTAAGCAAGGCCTCATGCTCTTTCCTCCTTCCTTAGGTTAAACTTGGCAAAACGACTAGCATAAAAAATAAATCAAGACAAGAGAGTGAGGTGAGGGAGAGTGTTGAAAAGGGAAGGCCCTATCACCAAACCCTTGAAGCAGGATGACCCTAGGTGTAGATAATCTAGGCCTGGGACATCTCCTCCTTCTTGACTTTTAAAAGGCACGGCTAGCACAGGGGAAGAAGTAAAAAGAGTGTAGCAATGGCTAGGCTCTTCCTTCCTTCTTCAATGGCTAAGAATTTCTCTTTTAGGGGACATGAGACAATGACCTACTTGTGTGTTTTTCCCCTAGGGTTTTAAAATCAACAAATTTTATAACAAATGCAAGAATATAAGACTACAACCATTCAATTAAGAAGTTTTGCAGAAAAAACACTTGCATATCATGATGAAATAGCATTGCAAACCCTAGTTGTAAACCTTCCTTCAAGAGAAATGCCAAAAATGCCAAGAAAAGCCTTCCTTCAACAAGTGCACCTCACTCAAAAAAGATGAAATACCCAAGTAGGGCGCAAAAATCATATCTCACTAGGAGAGTGAGTTTTGTGTTATTTCAAAACGAGGATAAAACTCCTCAATATATACTGTATCAATGACCTTTAATTAAATTTAGGTCATAAAAATTAGACGACAAGGATTTAAACCAAAATCATACTTTTTCTATATTAAATGTTCTTTTAAAATCCTAAATGAGCAAAAAGTGAGACGTCAAGCCCTCCTGAGGGAGACGTTAGGACTTTTTGGGTCCAGTGCAGCATCCAAAAGCCAAATGTTATCCCTCCTTGGGCTCTTCCAAACTACCACATGTGCCAACAACCCTGTCCATATGCCATATGCTCATGATGACGTCACAAGCCTCCTGGTGACATCCTGGGTCATTTGGGGCCAATGTTCCACTGCAAGTGGGTCAATCCTCCTAGGCCTGGCTCAACCAAAGTGCCTCTGATGGAACATCCTCTTCTTCTCTGGTGAAAAACCTCGATCAAACAATGTCCTGTCTCTACCCCTCTGATGGGGTCTGAGCATCCATCTGATGGCCTCTTCAGCCCCATGGAGGTCCGAACTAATCATCTCCCCATGTGTACCAGTCCACGTGGTACTTGTCCGGCGGGCATGGTCCTGCACATCAAAAACTACAACCTCCATGGGCTCATTAGTCATAGGGATCATAGCAATGTCAATCACATTTCATCATTAATATTATCAAACATATGCATAAAAACCCTGATATATCATTCAATAGCTCAAAGAATCTACAAAAACCTACAATACAAGGTTGAGAAAAAGGACAAGATACCCTATTGGGCTAGTATCCATAAGGAAAGGAAAGTTTCCAAGGGGTTTCATCCAAGCCATGTAAACGAGGTGAAGTGATTTAAGACATGTCCAGACATACGGGTAGAGTGAGAGCTAGGGATGCATGATATTACCTATGGGTGCCTTTATAGAAAACGAGTTGTACCCGTCATGGATGCAATTTTTTCCAAGTCCCTTTGACCTTTATTCATTTCTTTATTTGTTTTTTCTTCTTCTTTTTCTTTTTATTCAAGGGATAACTAGAGGACATTGCCTTGGCGTGGTGACTAGAGCTGACAGTGTTACCCACAAGTACTTTCACAATGATGATAAAGTTGGCTCGTGATGAGACCCCCTTTCCCTTGGCCATGCAACCAAAGGTCACTGCCCTGGTGTGGTAACCAGATGGTGGAAATGTCATGTTGTTAGGTACCCATGAACATAATAGGTTGGCTCATCATGAGACCCCCTCTCCTCTTGATTAGGTATTGTTTGTTATTTTTTTCGGGTCCCTCTTGTTTCTTGCTGAGAGGCTTTTTATTTCCTTCTCGGGGATCCCTAGGCAAAGCATCTCAAGGTTTCATTTTTTAGGATTTTATCTTTTACCAATTGCTTTTACCTTCTGGGCCTTTAGCCCCTTCTTCCCACAAGATAAGCTGCAACCCCACAAACAGATCATCCTGATGCCCAAACAAGGGGAATGGGACAAATGAGTGGGAGACAAGATGAAAGAGTGATGGTATGATGGGAGCGGGCGATGGATCTTTAGAAACCCCCTAGTGGAAAACCAAAACCTATGGGTACAGGCTTGCTAGGGTACCCAGTCAATCTCCCCAAGCATGGTCAAGTGGGTCAATGTAAGATCCAAGCAGTCGTCGGAAATAAAAGGAATTAGATGCATACATTTAAAGGTTATAATGATCAAAAGTGACACATACCATGATACCTGGACCAATTACCTCATGAAGCAAGAGCCTTCTCCAATTAAAGACCAAGCTGATGGTGATGGATGCTAATGCTGCTGACAAGACGAATATGACGAAAGAAGAAAAGGATGGGCCCTCCAAGGCCATGCTCAAGTCAATCCTTCTCTTGGTACTCCATGTCTAGGACCTATGGGCCTCGAGACATGATCTCCTAGTTATCCCTAGAAATTGGGGATAACAGACATCACCATTTTTTTAATGGAGCAATAGGTGGATGTTTGCAAGGGTGCAACAATCCACTATTGTGGCTTCAATCCAAGGACGTAGAAGGATGTAGTGTCATTCTAGTTTTCCTACCATTATAGGTACATTTGATGGGGCTCCCAATTGATGTAATATATGTTTCAAGTCTATATTATTTTATATGCCAATAAGGATTCTAATGAAGATTGCATTGTTATATTATAGATATAGGAGCTTCTTCAAGAAATCCATTAGATGCAAATAATCAGACAAATATTGACCATTCTGAGAATTCATGATTAAGCCCACTTTCCATCTTTCTCCTATCGAGGTTTGCATGATTTATTGAGCTTAATAATTCTTTTCCTTTACATTTTCTTAGCAATTTTTTACGGTTTAAAGTAAATATTATCTTAAACAAGGTTATGTGATAGATATATTGTTTCACGATGATAACTAGCCAGTTCTTTTCCTCTAGGTGGTAGAATCAAGTTGTTAACTCGAAGTAATAAGATTCAAAGACTTATCTCATTTGGCTGGGGTTTGGAAGGATACTGCAAGTTAGTGACATGTTGATTTACCAAGTATTTATTTTATTCTAGAATACAAGAAGATTAAGCAACTCTTCCCTTTACATATTATTGTTCCTTCCACTGCTACTGCATTGAAGGCAGTGTGTTGTAATTTTCCTTTTCTTTGAATAGGACTTTGGTGATAATAAAAATGAATTCATTTTGCTATATAATGAAAGAAACAATTATAAGAACTATAGATAACTATGTTGGTTGTGCATAGAATTTATATGATCTTTGTATGGGTTTCAATGGTATGGTTGTTCATAATGTTTTAAATACTTGTAGGGTTGTGGGAGGGGGCATGTTGCTCAATTGACCAGTTCTTTTCATAAATATTTTCCTATAAAAATAGGAAGAGACTGATATTGAAGTATGGTTTCCTACAATGGTGAAAATGTATTGTAAATCACTGGTCATTTTACCATCTTTTTGTACTCTAGCTCGGAATATGCATAAATCTTAGTCAACCTTTGCATAATAGCAATGGAATGTGATTTTAATGTAATTTGATTGTTGTATTATTTGATATTTATTTTTCTCATAATGACATTTAAGCCTCAACCTGTTGCACATGATGAATGTATTGGAACAACAAGCATCTGATATTTATTTTTCTCATAATGACATTTAAGCCTCAACCTGTTGATCTTGCCATATTTTTCTCACATAATTGTCATATTTAAGGTTGAGATTTGAGATGCTAACTCTTGGTGAATTTTGAGCCTATCCACATTTTGATACCCTTATGAATGTTTTCATCATAAGAAACAAACTTGAAAGAACTATTGGCTCATTTTTCATTAACTTCTATGCTGCTGAAATATTTTCATTTCTTTAAATATAGCTGACAACCATGGAATTTTTCCTTTTCTTGCAAAGCCTGAGAAATAACTCTCAAATTCATCTTTTGGGTTTGGTTTTAGTTAGTCATTAGCTCAACTAGACACTTATTTAGGCTGCACTCTCTCTTTCACTTTCTTTATCTTACTTTTATCATTATCTAGGAGTTGCTTTCACACTCCCACATTGTATTCACACTGGATGTATCTTTTAGTCCCATTGACTTACTTTTGTGGTCATCTTTTGGACATTAATAAAATTATATTATCTCATATTTTTGCAGTCTTTGCATGAATTGAGACTTACAATAAAGAATCAAATCACTCCAACAACAAAAATCTATGAGATTGAAAGCAACCTCATAATTTTCATAAAGATTGAACATTGGCAAAGCCTCAAAATTGTTAAAAAAATGGTAAGTTGAATGCATTTCATAGCAAATGTTATTAGTGAGAGTAAAATGGATCTCTATAAAAATAAATCCTTTTCTTATTGCAATGTATTAACCGTTTTCAAATTATTTGTTCTTTGAAGGCTCCTTAAACATTTTTATTTTCAAGATTCATCTATCCTGCTTATGGTCTCGAACTTGTATGGCTAACTGTGAAGGTTTAATTTTTAACATCAAATAAGGGGTTCAAATAATAAATGTTGGATTCAATTCTACTTGTATTTGTTGATCTGGATTATGGAATAAGGTCAGGTTTAAGGGACAATTGAGATTCTTGATAGGAACAAGGCTATATAAGTTAGCATATTTGTCTCATGTCTTTCGTATAAGGTGTTGGTAGCAATGCGAATAGAACAACGAAGAGGCATCAAAGAGTCAAGAACTTGAATAAGTTTTATTACAAAAGAAAATATCTACATACTTGGTATAATAACTTGGAGTTGCAAATGATACCTCACAGGCTATGTGGAAGATTTTCCAAGACTCATTATAGAATGGCTCCAAGGTTATCATTTACATATGTGGATTATGTAGAAATTGCAATAAGGCTTGTATGGTTCATTTTCACTTTTCCTTTCCAATGGTGATATAGAGGTTGCAGAAAATAATTTTATCACTTTTCCTTTCCAATGGTTCATTTTCACTTTTCATTTCCAATATTGGTGATATAGAGGTTGAAGAAAACAATTTTATCACAAAAAAAATATCATGTTGGACTTGCCATGGCACATACTGGGCTTTATTAGTACTAATAACACTTGGTTATTGTCACTGTAATTGGTAATCCATAATGCATGTAGATGACAAAGTAGTATGTTGCATAACCACTATCCAATACTCTGGCAGCTATTTAAAATGCAAGTAACCTTGAAGCTTAGAACCCCGTGCAAGATACCAGATATAATAAATATGGAGAATAGAAATAAAATGCTAGAAATGGCAGAATAACAGTAATATAACTAGCATAATCTCCACAATAACACAGTAATAATATGAGAACAACAACTAAAATAGCACATTGATTCAAAAAGCAATGTTCACAGGCCTCTTCGAGGGGGCAACCTCCATTCGAGCAGTGCTCTGTTACAATAATTTACAAGCTAGGGTTTTCATATCCTCGACCCTTATTTATACTAAATATGTCTATTAAGAGAAGCATCTAGAGGAAGATCCTTCTAGAAGAGAAAGATTCTATTAGGTCTTCTTACATCCGCCTTATTCTATTTTATTGAAAGGCCTTATTAATATTGACCTTTATTACATCCGAATACATTGATATACCTATGTGCGGGTTAGGACCTTAACATGTCCGCCCCCTTAAAAGCAGCTTTGTCCTCAAGGCTTGAGATGTGGAAACTATTGCAGAATGGTAGTTGGTTCCCAAGTGGCATCTACTGGAGTCATATATTTCCACTGTACTAGCACTTCCTTGATGGTTCTCTAATGCAGGAAATGCTCACGTTGGTCAAAAAATGCTTCTGGATGTAGCCAAATGGATCCTTCTTCAGCTAACTCTGGAAGGTTGGTTTGAATTCGGCACCTAGTTCCAATAACCTTCTTCAAGCATGAAACATGAAAAATAGGATGTAGTTTGACTGACTGGGCAAAGCTAACTGATATGCAACTTGTCCCACACGCTTGAGAATTGTGTAAGGACCATAAAATTTGGGCGCTAGCTTCTGACAATGCTCGGCTCTGAGGGAAGTTTACTTATATGGTTGCAGTTGCACAAACATTTGATCCCCTTCTGCAAATTGACGTGCAGAGCGACCTTGATCTTCTTTCTACTTCATGCGACTCTATGCCATGACCAAGTTCTCTTTAAGGGTACGAAGAATATCCTCTCGGACTATAAGTGTTTGGTCAACCGCCTGGACCTTCGAGGTGCCCAGTAAATATGAGAGAAATGAAGGTGGCTTCTATCCATATACTGCTTCAAAAGGAGTCATGTGAGTGGTTGTATGGTATGTAGTGTTGTACCACCATTCAGGCTGGGATAACCATTGAGCCCACTGGTGTTGTTTTCCAGAGGCAAAGCACCTCAGATATGTTTCCAAACACTTGTTGACAATTTTCGTTTGACCATCCATCTGGNTGCCAAAAATTGCTTGTGAAAGTTGGGTCACGATCAGAAACAATAGAGTGTGGCATGCCATGAAGCTTGAAGACCTGGTCCATGAAAATTTGAGCCACCGTGGATGCAGTAAATGGGTGGTGAAGAGCGCAAAAATGAGCATACCTGGAAAGGCGACCCACCACCACCATTATGAATGATTTATTCCCCGATTTGGGTAAGCCTGTAATAAATTCTATAACGATATCCTTCCAAATAGTAGGGGGAATCGGAAGAGGTTGGAGTGTGCTCAGAGATTTGACTGTTTCTCCCTTGTGGCATTGACACACCTCACATTCAGCTACAAACTTACAAATGTCATGTTTCATACCATCTTAGAAAAAAGAACGTTTGACCTTGTCATATGTTTTGGTGAACCCTAAGTGCCCTGCTGTGGGTGTAGCATGAATCTCAGAAAGTACCGTGGATTTGAGCTTGGATTGTTTACTTAAGTACAAGAGGACTTTGTATCAAAGCTCATTCTGGAGCCAGGAGTACCCTGGGGGAGCCGGAGCCTTCGTCTGCAATTGTTGGATCAGATGTGAACTTTTGGGATCTTGAAGCCATTCCTGGTGCACAACTTGGAGCCAATCGGGTACAATGAAGGAAAGAGAAAAAAGGGATCCTTCGTCTTCATATTTTCGAGACAGTGCATCTGCCATGACATTGTCTTTTCCCTTCTTGTAAATGATCTCATAATCATATCCAAAGAGATTAGTGACCCATTTTTGTTGCTCTTGGGAGGAAATGTGTTGTTCCAGAAAGTACTTGAGGCTTTGACAGTCGGTCTTAATTTGGAAGCATTGCTCCAAGAGATAAGGATGCCACAGCTCAACGGCATGCAGAATCACCAAAATTTCCTTTTCATAAATGGGTTTGCCCAGATTCCTTTCATACAGTTGCTTGCTGGTGAAGGCCAAAGGTCGACCCTCTTGCATAAGGACAACGCTGATTCCTTTCCCTGATGCATCACATTCCAACACAAAGGTCTTTGTGAAATGAGGAAGGGCCATAACCAGAGTGGTGAACATGGTCGTCTTCAAGGTTTGAAAAGATTGAGCAGCTACTGGATTCCAAGTGAAAGAGTTCTTTTTGAGGAGAGCTGTGAGAGGTGTTGCAATCTTTTCGTAGTTCTTAACAAACTTGTGATAATACCCTGTTAGGCCCAAAAATCCACGCAAGATTTTGAGAGTCTTTGGGTGTGGCCAGTATTGCATAGCTTCAATCTTTTTTGGGTCCACATTGACGCCATCCTTTCCCACTAGATAACCCAAGTATTCTACTTCTGAGGCACCAAAAGAACATTTAGACTGTTTTAGGAAAAGTTGGTGCTGAGAGAGTAGGCGGAGAACTTGATCCACATGAGTAAGATGGTCTATCCAGGTTTTTCTACAAATGAGGATATCATCAAAGAAAACTAAGACAAAATGACAGAGAAAAAGGCGGAAGACATGGTTCATGAGGCTCTGGAAGGTGGAGGGGGCGTTACACAAGCCAAAGGGCATGACCAAAAACTCGTAGTGGCCCTCATGAGTGAAAAAGGATGTCTTGGGAATGTTTGCCTCTTTAATATGTATTTGGTGATAGCCCAAGCAAAGATCAAGTTTTGTAAAGAATTGGGCGCCATTCAATTCATCCAGGAGGTCATCAATGATAGGAATGGGAAATTTGTCTTTGATGGTCAGTTTGTTGAGAGCACGGAAGTCAGAACACATTCTCCAAGAACCTTCTTTCTTCGGTATGATGACGACCGAAGACAAGTAAGGGCTTGTACTAGGACGGATGATGCCTTCAATAAGGAGTTCTTGGACCATTTTCTCATTTTCATTTTTTTGTGCAAAGGGGTGGCGATATGGATAGATATTGGGGGGAAGGTTCCTAGGACAAGGGGAATGGAATGATCATGAACACTGCGGGAAGGAGGGAGTCCTTGGGGAGTGGAAAATACTGTTTGATGTTTAGAAAGGAGGGCTTAGAGGTATTAGGGTACTGGGGGTGTCTCTGTGGCTTGTATGGCATGGAGTTGGGCAATGACACCAGAATGACCTTTTTTGAGCAGCTTTCCATGCGATGGGAACTGATGACCTCAGGTGAACCAACAGTGATGCCTTGGAATTTATATTGGTGGCCTTCTTGGTTGAATTGCATGGTTAAGTTCTTAAAATCCATGAGAATGGGACCCAAAGTCCTTAGCCATTTTGCACCCAACACAATGTCTCAACCTCCCATGTCAATAGAAAACATATGGGATTTTATGTGGTAGTCACCGATTTGGAGACACACATTTTCACAACGCCCACCACATTTCATAGAACCACCATTGGCAATCATGATTTGGAAATTGTTGACAACATGGATGTAGCAATGGGTTTCTTGGGTAATGCGACGATGAATAAAATTGTGGGTGTTGCCACTATCAACCAGAATGATGACCTTTCGATGCTTGAT
>JASDQU011178443.1:33523-47000 GCA_032191745.1 Picea mariana
ATGCTAGAAATGGTAGAATAACAATAATATAACCAGCATAATCTCCACAATAACACAATAATAATATGAGAACAACAACTGAAATAACACTTTGATTCAGAAAGAAATGTTCACAGGCCTCTGTGAGGGGGCAACCTCCAGTCAAGCAACGCTCTGTTACAATAATCTCCAAGCTAGGGTTTTCATACCCTCGACCCTTATTTATACTAAATATGTCTATTAAGAGAAGCATATAGAGGAATATCCTTCTAGAAGCGGAAGCTTCTATTAGGTCTTCTTACATTCGCCTTATTCTATTTTATTGAAAGGCCTTATTAATATTTACCTTTATTACATATGAATACATTGATCTACCTATGTGCGGGTTAGGACCTTAACACCTCGCAACATTCATTGTAGTTAGTGCCTTCTTAATTGGGGAACAAATGACTCAGTTAAATTGCATATAATGAAATCTGACATCATGTTGCATGGGTGGCACAGGTGCAAAAATAGGTGTACACTTGCATATACGAAAAACTTTCTAAGTTACAAGGTGTAGCAGTACAACAATTTTCCTTTGTAAAATATGAGGTTGTTGGGAATGTGAACACCACTGGTAGAGGTGCAACTGAAGAGGAGAAATAATAACCCATACAACTTGGAGAGAGACAACTTTCACATATAATTTATAAGTTGTCTATAAAGAGATCCCATTTTATATAAGTGTTAACATTAACCATGTGAAGAGAATGATTATAGAGGTTAACAATTGATGCAGGTGTCTAGAGCATTTATCGTGGGTTCCAAAAGACTAGCATAGTCATGTGGTGAAAATGATTACAGAGTTTAGAGCTTGATGCGGGTGTCTAGAGAATTTATCGTGGTTTAACAGGACTAGAAAAATGTAATAGGTTACAGCTATAATGAAATTTGATCTACTCATTCTACCTTCTTAAGGAAGTGCACACCCTTTTTTCCTGGGCACATTGCACTTCAATGAAAATGTGATTGTTGAGGATTTCTGATATGAAGTTTTCTCATTTTATGGTCTCGATCTTGTATGGCTCATTTTCAATTTTCCTTTCCAATGTTTCTTCTAGCTTTTATGATTCATTTTTTGGGAGGGAAATACTACTTATGGAAACTTATGGTGGTCCCTTTGGATAAGCTATTGCATAATGAGAGGTGTATCTATGCTATCAAAATCATCAAGGCCTTACACTTGGCCTCATCCACATCCACTTAGGGGGTATTGAATCGAGGTTTCCATGTTAATATAAGTCCAATCATACTGTTTCTTTCCACTATATCGCACTTCTATGGGCTAGAATGATTCATTTTTACTTATCCTTCTCAATATTTCATCTATCAACAATTCATCTTCCACAATGTAGCTTCAGGGGTGATCTTTTTTCGCACTGGTGTTGTGGGATTTTGGTTCTCACAGTATGTTTTTGGTTTCTTTAAGTGATGTTGCATACCTGCCATTTTGTAGAGGGGTACAGTTATGCATATCCATTGCATAATTGTCTCTTTTCTCAATTAAAGTTAGAATATTTCTGGGTTGTTGTTGGCCTTTGCACCCTTACAGTATGACCAACATCCCTTGTTAGACAACAACAATCTCCATTACTTTGGCATGCAAACATGGACCCTTCCTCCATTTCAAAGTATACCAGTTCACTTGATATATGTTTTACTTAGTCTTACTTAGAAAGGAGTTTACTATAATGAGTTTACGGATAGATATCTTTGTACATTGTTTTAACACTGCACTATTGTAAAAGAAGCTCCTTTTCCTCCCAATCAAACTGTTTATTCCACTTTGTAAATGATTTACAACTTGATTCTTTCTTTAAACATTCAATATAAGCCATGCACAATTTTCCATATGGTATCTTTTCACATCGTACACCTAGAGACTCTAAATGCGCTCTATCATGGATGCATTATTCATGTCCATATTCACGTTCAAACATAATATGCAGCCCCATATTGACAAGGCCAGGACTTGGGGATTTTTCAACAGTGCCTCTGAAGAAAATCCAAGAAATTGTGGGCTGGGAGGGGTCCTAAACAGAATCTAGGGAGTCAGAGAAAGATGTTATGACTACTAGACAGATATTTGTTTGAATTTTTGTATTTTCTAGAAGGAATATATCAATGTTATTTTATTTGATCCCATATATGTGGCCATAAATGGCTTTGACATACACATCAATTTCTTTTTTGAAATACACTGCCGTAATTGAAATTTTGTAAACGGATACACTATGTGAACCTCCCAAATCAAGGTGAAAATATAGATACTTGATGAACAAACATGGAATTATATATGAATACTCCTTTCAACCAGAAATTGATTAGAAAATGATCTCATAATTGGAATGGGAAACCAAAAATCAGAATAGGCAATTCCATAATCAAATTTAGGTTGAACCAATACAGAGTTCCACATTAATATTAAACAAAACATTGAAGGACTCTTAAAAGTGCCTTTATACAGAGTGCCAAATAAATAATAATAGAATCACATCAACTCAAGGAATTGCAACGTAAAGAATCATCTATATTAGCAAACTTTTTGTTACAATAATGCCTCATTAACCACCTTTGTCTCAAAATTGTTATACATGTGGGATTATTCACAACAAACACATAGAACCTTGCACAAAGAACAATCAACATGGATCACACCTTACTTCACTATTTAATCGAAGGACATGTCATGGAACTAATTAAAAAATATTGATCTCTTGCACAAAACTTCAAAATCCTATACTTTTAAACTAGAATTGCAACCTTAATTTTCTACTTTTCAAGTAGAATTGAAAGACTTATAACCATTTAGGTATCTTCTCAACAATAAGTATTGATAAATTTCTCCATTCTCCACTAATGAACCAACTATCCCATGAAATACACAACAACTATCATAACAAGAAAAAATCCACACATTGGGGATCTATATCGATGTCCATGAATGACTTTTGTTGGAGTAAATGTCAATACCAAGTCATTTTTGACACCCCCACCTATAGTTGAAACTACTCCAGATACTAGATCATTGGAAACCTCTTTATATCCACATGATAATTTATTGTAAAAGAGTGGAATTGAGCAACAACAATTCTTGCTTCTCTATGAAGAAGTTTTAAATTGTCTTTTCGAACTTGATAAATTCCTTTCATTTGGTTGCATATCAGTTCTGAGTTGGTGAAGAAAAAAATATCATTGGTGTTATCACTGAGAGTCACACTTAGAATATTGTAAGTTCAATACCATTACCCATCAGAATATAAATGGATTAAATGGTTTGAGTAGGTGGATCAACAAGACTAGGAAAGAAATGGAGAGGGCAACAAAATGTTTGCAAAGGCATTCCATTGGGCATGGAGTCATAACATCCTACAGATCAAAGGAAATCAAACTGTATATCAGACAAAGAGATATATAATGATGAGTAGAAGCATGGTGAATATGAAAAAAGGAAGAACATCCATTATACAGAGATCCTTTCTGCAATAGATAAATATGTTATTAAACAATGAGCAATGATTTAATGGGCAAGCTACAACAGATCCTATGTTGTTCATGAATCCATCAATCAATGGAAGATATGATCCTCAAAACTTGCAATATGTTCAAGCAATAAGATAACAAAGAAGTGGGAAAATAAAGAAGACAATTTGATAACATCTCTCATGAATCTTTAATGGCAGAAAATGTCATTACAAACAGGCCCTCAAGCTTACAAATGAGCAACTAAAATTGCTCCTCCAACTCTCTCCTCTCTTGGCTCATGAATCCAACCCTTTTCTCATAAAAAACATTTTTATTTATAGTGAATAATCTCTATCTAACCTAAGGAGGTCGAAACCAAGGAGTTACATAGGATCCTCCTCCATTTTGGAGTCTTGTTACAAAAGATTCCAACAAAAGCCCAACAAATTCCTATTTTTTGGGGATTTTGTCTATGATGATAAATGCCTTTTGAATCAAGTTATCCTGATTGATATGGATATGGAACACATGCGTATCATGTCCAACAAACTCCTAGGAGACCATTCGAACCTTCCTTGATAGGTGGAAACCTCCCAACAAGGTGAATATCCAAACAGTAACCGCTATAGGAAATTCCGTAGCACCACTGTAAAATAGTTATGCACATTCTGTAGCGCCCTTTGTGTGTCTGGCTAGGTGATTCCATAGCGCCCTTTGTGTGTCTGGCTAGGTGATTATGTATCTCCCTTTCTATGTCTAAGATCTCTCTAACCATAACATTTTTTGTGAAACTGAGAGAGGTTTTAGGTATTTGGTATGTGATGAACAAAAACCTCCTCCAGGTTTCAAAAATTCCTTCTCATTTGTTCATAATCCAAGTTTTAATTTAGTCACTCAAAAATTGAAGAAGCGTAGCGTGCTCTTAGCAAAAACAGAATCTGGTCTTTGAGAGGGTGTTTGGAGGCCTTCCCAGAAGAGTTTTAGGATGTAAGAGATATGGTTGGAAATATTATGATGTTTTCTACACAATGAAATCATCAAGTACTACAAAATCCTTCTCAAAACCCCTAAAAAAATGACTTGAAGTCAAGTTGTCCAAAAGTACAAGAACCCTCCTATAGCAATTGTATTTTGGGAAATTATCTCAAATTCTATTACAATATTATGTGTTAACATATTCTGGCTCCACAGGGGATGGAATGATCCCTGTGAGCTACCAAGAACATGCAGTTCTAGTTTCCTTATCCATTGGGCTATGGATTCAACTGTGCAACCAATCTCTGAACATTGTAAAAAACTACCACTTATTCAAGAAATCTAATTGATATATCTGTTGCAAAATGAAGGAGAGTAACTGCTGGGAAAGCGAGCTTATTTCCTATGCTACCCTACCTCTAAGTAAATCTACAACTTGGTTAGGTAAAGGCATACTTCCATAACATCCACTCAAGTAGTTTCAAAACTGAAATGATCTTGTCCATACCACTAATCAAAAGGTAATGTCTGAAATATAACAACAGTAATAAAAATCTATTCAGGAAACAAAACTCACTTGGAAGTGCTGGTGGATAAATGTAATCTGAAATGTTCTGATAAACTAAAAAATAAGACCCCAACAAGGATTGAAATGGATCCTTGAAACAAAGATAAAAATATGTTGATCGACAGAAAACAATTGTTCATCCATGACTACATCTTTGCTTGAAAATTGATAACCCTCTAGTCTTCTTGTGATCAAATTTTGATCATTGGTGGAAAAAAATTTCTCTTTAGAATGATGATCACAAGATGATGATAAAACATGGTTTAAAGCATATTGATCATTATCATCTAGAAACATGTAATTACCTATGAAATCATTAATTACCTCATGATCAAAATGGTTTGAAAATTGATCACCAACTTGCCATGCATACCTGTCTATAGAAACATCTGCCAACACTGAAGAATTATGATCTGAATCTGAAATATACTTACATCCTCGTTGTTGTTCCAAATATGCTTCATAGTCACTGCCTCCATGCTCAAAAACTAAAACATACTGACAGTTCCCTTGCTCATGTGCATGCATATTTTCAAAGTAAGCTGGATCTAGAATTCTCTTGGAAGCACATATGTTCTCCTCACTTTCTTGGGCATATTCAAATAATCATGCTAAGGATGAAGACTTACTTTCTAACAAGAGAAGGACAAGCTCTGAATGCTAAGACATAACATAGTATACCATGCCAATAGTCTTTGTAGGTCGGATCTCCAAAGGCATGTCATGATAAATTCTGTAGAACCTTCTATTGAAGACATACAAGACTTCACTTTCCTCTCTCCTCAAGGCATAAAAATCAGCAAGGTACAAATCAAGATACTTGTTCTCACCCAAATGATTTAGAAAATTATTGGACAATTCGATCCAAGAACCAATGGAATCGACTCTCAAACTCTTAAACCATACTAGAACATCTCTAAACAAAGATTTGGAGAACAACCTTGTAGTAACATCATCATGAACTATCTCAAAATGATAAAAAGAAATTTCAAAGGCCCCCAAATTCCTCTCAGCTCTGACATGATCCTTTCGAGAAAAATGGGGAAGGCACTCAAGGTAATCAAGAGGATAAGGATGAAGGATATATGGAAGCTTTAAAGGCTTGAACATATTTATCCTGATTCTAGTTTGAAAATAAATGGGATGAACATGAGGATTAATAAGATGATGGCAAGGCTCGATAATAACTAAAGATAATGAGATATGAGAAGGAATTGAATCACTTTTTTCATTCTCATGGTCACGAGGCTGAGTATGTTCGGGAGGGATAGAGATATAAACCTCATTCTTCTCAATAAGATGAAATGAAGTTTCAGTACCAACCTCAACAACACAAGCAGGCTGCAAATTTTCTTATAGCAAGGATGGATATATAAAAGAAGGTTGATGCTCATCTGAATAAACAAAGCACAAGATGATCCTCTTTATATGTGAAGGGAAAAGAAAAAATGAGCTGATAAAGAACAACAAAAGATCATGAAGAAAGCTCATAAGCTGATACCCGGTCATCCCATTTCCTATGCTCATCTTTTTGTCAACAATATCCTCCCTAGTGGATTTGGTTGTGGAGTCGCCAGGTAGATGATTACAGATAATTTTTTGTATCCCTCTCTTATCTACCATCAAGAGTTGGATCTATGCCATTCTCCTAGGGAAGCTAGCTTCACACTTCACTCCCCGACAACGACGCCAAAAAAGTTATCACTGAGAGTCACACTTAGACTACTATAAGTGAAAGCCCAATACCCATCAGAATATAAATGGATTAAATGGTTTGAGTAGGTGGATCAACAAGACTAGGAAATAAATGGAGATGGCAACAAAATGTTTGCAAAGGCATTCCATTAGGCATGGAGTCATAACATCCTACAAATCAAAGGAAATCAAACTGTATATTAGACAAAGAGATATATAATTATTAGTAGAAGCATGGTGAATATGAAAAAAGGAAGAACATCCATTATACAGAGATCCTTTCTGAAATAGATAAATATTTTATTAAACAATGAACAATGATTTAATGGGAAAGCTACAACATATCCTATGTTGTTCATGAATCCATCAATCAATGGCAACTATGATCCTCAAAACCTACAATATGTTCAAGCAAGAAGATAACAAAGAAGTGGGAAAACAAAGAAGACAATCTGATAACATCTCTCATAAATATTTAATGGAAGAAAATGTCATTACAAATAGGCCCTCATGCTTACAAATGAGCAACTAAAATTGCTCCTCCAACTCTCTCCTCTCTTGGCCCATGAATCCAACCCCTTTCTCATCAAAAACCCTTTTATTTATAGTGAATAATCTCTATCTACCCTAAGGAGGTCGAAACCAAGGAATTACATAGGATCCTCCTCCATTTTGGAGTCTTGTTACAAAAGATTCCAGCAAAAGCCTAACAAACTCCTATTTTTGGGGGATTTTGTCTATGATGATAAATGTCTTTTGAATCAGGTCATCCTTATTGATCTGGATATGGAACACATGTCTCTCATGTCCAACAAACTCTTAGGAGACCATTCAAACCTTCCTTGACAAGTGGAAACCTCCAAACAAGGTGAATATCCAAACAGTAACTGCTACAAGAAATTTCGTAGCACCGCTGTAAAACAGTGCTGCATATTCCATAGCACTCTTTGTGTGTCTGGCTAGGTGATTATGTAGCACCCTTTGTGTGTCTGGCTAGATTATTATGGAGCACATTTTATGTCTCTAATATATATCTAACCATAACACAATTTACAAAACTGAGATAGGTTTTTGTTATTTGGTATGTGATGAACAAAAATGTCCTCCAGTTTTCAAAAATACCTTCTCATTTGTTCATAATACAAGTTTTAAGTTAGCCACTCAAAAATTGCAGAAGTGTAGCTTGTTCTCAGCAGAAACGCAATGTGGTCTTTGAGAGGGTGTTTGGAGGCCTTCCCAAAGGAGTTTTGGGATGCAAGCGATATGGTTGGAAATATTATGATGTCTTCTACACAATGGAATCATCAAGTACTGCAAACGCCTTCTCAAAACCCCTGAAAACCTGACTTGAATTCAAGCTATCCAAAAGTACAGGAACCCTCCTATAACAATTGTATTTTGGGAAATTATCTCAAATTATATTACAATCTTATGTGTTAACAATTGGCACCATGTTTTTTCGTTGTTTTTATCCCTTCAACAAATGCAATATAGTATGCTTCATTATTGGCAGTCCTCCCATAAACTTCTCTCTAACTTTGCAAGACATGATTTAGTGTTTTATTGTGAAGGACATATGTAATCACCACTTGACTAGGGTTTGGGTAACAAGACACTTCAATGGACAATGCCCACTTCTACACCTTTCTTTATAATTCAAAGGAGTTGAAGAAAATACATACAACAAATTTTGACAAAAAAAATAGGCATTTAGAAATAAAGGCATAAGCTTGAATCTAAATGCATTTAGAAATAAAGTCATAATCTTGAATTTAAATGCATTTAGAAACAAGAATTTACATATAATTTGAGCAATGTCATAATTGAGGCTAAGTAAACATTTAAATGCATAGCTTGAAAACTGTTAGGAGTAATTTTTCAACGTGTTGCTTCAAAGTTAAAACATGAACAACCATGCCAATTCACTTTATCATATCAGATTATTTAAAATCTTGCAACCCTGATGCATCATCACTTCTTGGATCTACATGTATGTTTAATTGTTGTTTATTTTTTCCATAAAAGCAAATTAATATGTATGTATGTGTAATAGAATGGATGGTTGTTGATGTTATGGGATATGCATCAGATAGATGGATTAATATATTTGAAAGAAAGTATCTCTCCCCTCAAAGAGTGATGAGATGTATCCTTTGAGTTGCATGTGATCATCTTCTCTGCAGGATGTTTTTCATGAACAACATGTTTGACTCTAAAAAATACATCATTAGTTATAGGACATACTTTTCATTGTGAATCCCAAATATAGTACATCCCACGTCTAATGATAGGAGATATTATGTCAATTATAGGTGCTCTACCAATAATACTCTGATATGAAACATTGTTATTATAATCCAAATATACTCTCATCTTCCTTGTCTTAAAAATAATAGATCTAGAAATGGAATTGATTTATGAGTGGTTTCTATTAGTTTACTTGAAGCAACGTGGATGCCATCAAAATAAAGGATAAGGTGCCTCTAGCATATAGAGGGTCTATGTCATTGACACCCTCCTCTGTTGATGCAAATGCCTCCTTAACACATTTTTTTGTTTGTAAATAAGTATGGGACCTACTATATATTATAGATGAAAAACAAATACTTACACACTTGGAAGTGGGTTCTAGGCGAGGGGTCTCAAACTGAAACCCCTTATTCTCTCTTATAAGATCCAAGTTTTTTCTTTCCAAAAACACAAATAAAGACTACTTACATACTATCAAACTTGTGGCCTTTAAACCAAAAATGGAAACTATAATAATAAATTTTTCCCTAAATAGGCTCGTGGCCTCTAACATCTATTGTATACAAAAAAGAGTAGTTTGAGCAGAACTTGATCCATTGCCTATAGGATAATTAAAAAAAACATAGAGAAAATTTGGATAGAAGCGAGACTAGACCCATATCTCTACTGCCTAATTTGTCTCTTTATCCACTGATATGGGATGATGTGGTTCAACCTGCAATGGTTGTTCCTCTCCCTCCTCTTTTGAACACTCTTCTAAATTCACATCTAATTCCTAAAGGTCTTGCAACAAAAACTAATATTTTTCATTCAAATGTTGTACCTCCTCCTTGATTGTTTACAATGTTGGAGTGCTACCTTCCTTAAAAGATTCCATGTGATAAGTAATAAGTTCCTTTATATGCCAATACAAATCCAAAGATAAGGAATATATGATATTCCTACTACTAGAGAAACATGCCTTAGGACAACTAGGTGTTTCAACAATGTGTTTCAACAACGCCTGTGAGCTACAACCAGGTGTTTCAACAACGTGTTTCAGCAACATGTTTAAGCAGCGCCTGTAAGCTACAATCAGGTGTTTCAGCATCATGTTTCAACAAATAATAAAAGGCTATTATAGAAAAAGGACTTAAGTAAATCACTCCTGCATCTTACACAAAGATCAATACTTTGTTTTACAAAAACCTTTTCAACAAGTGTTTCAACAGAGAGTAAAATGACTTTACAACACAACAAAGTTATAATAGAAATAGGGGAATTATAACAACAGACTAAAAAATTAGATTCCAACAGTAAAATAACTTCACTGAATCATTCCTTGCACCAGTAAATTCACCTAATGCTTATGTACTAAAAACTCAATAGCATTCTACAACAAAACATTGCACAACATAAGGATTTAAATGAAGTTTTCACATAGTAAACAAAGTATGCATGCTACAACAAAATAAATTACTCAGTAACAAATCTAAACATTATCACGAGCTTACAAACTCAGATTCAAACAGAAACAAAGTATAAAATCCCCTGACAACACTCTCAAAATTTCATTATCAATTTTCTCTCTCTCTATCTTTAAAATCATAATTACATGGATATGTATACAAATGATTAATCGGTTAAATTTCCCCTTCGCTATACCTAAGTCGAATTTGGCTTTTCCAAAAACATTAATAACTCATTTCCCCTTTGAAATTCGATCATCCAGAAGTGAAATGGTGTGGCAGTGATGATCAATAAATAAGGCGGTTAAGGCGGTGATAATAAATTTATGAGCGGTGGTATCTCTTCAAAATTCAATCGGTTGAGATAAGCCATCTTTTTGGCGGTGGAATGATTAATTTCTAACATTACCTTGTGGCAATGATTTTCTCTATACCTTGCTCCCATTTTCAGTAAAAAAATAGAGTTCCTATCTAGATGGCATTACTACTGTAATATGACCAACTACCAGATAACTACATCATTGTAATTCTAGATCAAATGAGCAATGTACCAAAATAATAAAGGAATTGCAAACGATAGCATATATAGCAGGGTAAGAAACTAAATATTAAACAGGTAAATGGGTACCATTGGTTACATTGACCCTGAATATGAAAGGAATTTGAGGCTTAACTCCCCTTGATTCATGGAGGTTTTGATTAATGGAAAAGTTATCATTTTGGTGCCAAATACACTTCATTGATAACTCCATTGTAAGGAAAAGTGTCCCTAAATATCAAATCTGGAAAAAAATACTCAAAGACTCTGGAGAATGGGGACTCTACCACCTGCAATGATTGCATTCAATGGGCTTCTTCATCCCATTGACCCAACTTGGCATATGTTAGGATTGGGCTACCAGTCTAAAACCAATCTTGACAGTGTGCAAAGTATTGTTGTCATCCACTACAATGGTCAAACAAAACCATGGCTAGACATTGCATTCCATGAGCTAAGGCCTTTGTGGGCAAAATATGTAGATTTTTTAGATGAGTATATTAAACATTGTAATATTGTGGACTCTTAGTATTCAATATATATATATATATATTTCCAATTCAATCAATTCATTTTTCGGTATGGTAGGTAGGTCGAGACAATGGATGGATGAGCATTGAGCAATGTCATCCCATTCCCTACGCCAATATGGAAAAAAGTACAAGTTCCTCATCATTTGAAAGATAGAAAATTACACTAGCAAATGCACGACTGTTAGCGTTTAGCAATAAGGGGTTTTGGTTCTAATCCAGTGCATGTTCGTGTATGGGATAGCTGAATGTTGAAAGTGGGAGGATGGTGGATTCGGTGATTCACTCACAAGTCCACACTCATAGCAACCGCGGTTCTGGAGCCTCTAGAAGGGAGAGAATTAAACAAGGGAGGAGGAGGGGCACGAGAGGAGACTTGCAGGGGATGCCCATCGACCACCTTGCATTGAATGCCCGAAGGGACATCCAAGTGCAACATGTTTGTGTGACAAGATCTCAAGAATGGGTGGCGTTCGTGCCACGGTATCTCCAAAGGGTCATTGTGCGCATGAGCAGGACGGAACTGAGCTGCGCTGAGCTGAGGGTGGGTTTATGGATGATTGTTCATTCTACGGGATAGGCTCTAGGTGTTGGAGACATCCCATCGGGCTCCATTTCGTAGAATGAATATCCTACGCCGTTAAGGAACTTCTCGCTTCCATCTACACTAACATTAGGGTTCTATGAGGAAAGGACTTATGTACAAATGTTTTTCCACAGATTCTGCTACAATGTGAATGTTTGGAGGCACAATATAGATTGAGAGGAGGATTTTTTTTAATCATGAGTTCTAAAACATTTTTTCCTAATTACATTTTGATAGATCTGGAGTTTTGATAGTTTTGGAGTGGAAATGAATTTAAACTAGTATTGTTACTAATAAAAATCTTGAGATTGTATTCAAAAACTAAATTAATAACTCTAACTATTATAAAAGTTTCCATGTAAAAAAATTCAATCTAAATATGGCTTCATTTAAACAGTGAAAAAAAAATTTACTTTTTACACAAAAAATTACTATAATATAATTGTATACAAAACAGTGACATAACTTGTACAAAAGTATGAACCTACAACTATCCCTGATATAAGTGATTGGAAGACACCCATATCCAACATACAGGCTAATTAGGAAGTATGACAACCATACATAACTTTTTAAGTCCACCAACTATCCACACTTGTTCATCCCCCCCCAAAAAACAAAAGTGTAAACAAAAAACTATCTCTAATGATTTAGAAGGTTCTATTCATTTAAGTACTAATAATAACTTCAAACGACGGCGAGGATGATTCAAACAACTAGCCCATCTAAAAGGACGATGATGAATTAATGCCCATATAATATAAACTAGCACATCACCGTCAATTTAACATTTTAGAGAATTTATTTAAAGCTTCACTTACCTGTAATCGGTCACCCATCATACCCTACCCTACTCTGATTGAAGAAAAGACTGAATTCAACAAACATGAAAGAAAAAAGAGAATCACTATCGGAAGAAATGCAATACATCATATATCCATGGAAACACAAAATTCAATTACAGAAGTTAATTTTCTTCCCATTCATTTTCGATTAAATTAAGCTATGTTGAGCCTCATACACAGATGGTGCAAAATATAAGAGTCGATTGTGCCAGGAACAAAAGCACAAATGCAGGATAAACAAACACAGCTATATGGTGGTTAATTTGAAGGTGCAGTTTTTTAACAACACAAATTTTGAATGTTGATATAATGTTGATAATAAGTCCTTTGTGAATTGAAATTTTAATAAGTGCCATGCCTAATATTCTCAATGATTTTTGACATTACATCGTTCTAGTGTTCCTTATAATCCTGATTCTGTAGCATTACATTGCTTGAAAGTTATTGAATAATCATGTCTTATATGTTGATACTGAGAGGGGGGGTGAATCAGTATCAAGTACAATTTAAAACCTTTTTCAACTTATACTTAAACCATTCAATTATATCCAATTAT
>JASDQU011178443.1:47100-57848 GCA_032191745.1 Picea mariana
AGGATCCACGTGACGTGCCACATACCACTGGAAAGAGCATGATGTATACTATCCATCCATGGGTGTTGTATCTTCATTTTCATTTTCCTTCATGTCCAAATAACTTCATCAATCTTCTGGTCCAAAACCCATGACTAGGGTTGACATCAATGACAACAACCAATCTTCCAACATTATAGACCTCTTGAATGATGATTTTTTGTCCACACTTTTGGTATTTTTTAATGAAGAATTTAAGGATTATCTTAGTTATCATCCTCCGAATGAGAGAGTGCACAAGTTTTCCCCACACAATTACTACTACCTTGAAAAAAAAAATCATAAAATTATCCTTATCCTTATCACATATTGTTGTTAGGGAACTAAATTCTACTATCATTCTCAAACTCAAACCCAAACTTAATGTCACAAGAGATAAATTCTTCAACTAAAATCATACCCATTCCTATTGTGGTAACCATACACACATGCCAATGGCACTGAATTCTTCATAAAAACTAAATTCTTCAACTAAAATCATACCCATTCCTATTGTGGTAACCATACACACATGCCAATGGCACTGAATTCTTCATAAAAACTCATATCCATCCAAAATGTGGTCAATGCCAATGACAACTGATGTAGATTCAATGTCAACTCACACTGCACAACACTTTTATAAACTCAATCCGAAAACATGGAAACCTATCTTCTCGATCATTTGTCAATCAAAAACCATATGATAAGTAGGCAACACTATCGGGGTGTCTCTAAAACCATATACCTAATTATGTATCCAATTATCAGGGTGTCTCTAAAACAAAATTTATATTTAATCGATATAAATCCACCAAATTTCAACCATGAATCCATGAACACGAACACCTTAATTAAGGTACAAAAATTTGATATCGATTGATTCAATCTTTAATTATGGATTTTCCCTTAGCAACCACTCTCGGACCTCCTTCTTGATTCCTGCAGTTATGCTCGAATCGAATTGGTCGCAGATATGGAGATAGTATGCTCGAATCAAATCGGTTGCAGATATGGAGATAGTATGCTCGAATCGAATCGGTCGCAGATATGGAGATAGAATCGAAGGAATGAGCGAAAGGAAACATTGAATTTGATTCACCCAATTCAAAGCCAGAAAATGAAACACGCAGACAACCAGAAAATGGAATGGGTAGACAACTGAGGAAATCCAAACATGGTAATCCCAAAGGTTAATCATTTAAATGTAGCAAGCATATAGTGTTACAGTAATTTCTTAATATGATTAGGTAAATGTTAAAAATTAAACAGGTTAACGGATGCATTAAAAAATACAAGGAAGTTATGAAGAGTAAATCACATTCATTGATTTGGGAAGACGACTAAGAATATGCTAGCATCTTCAATTTTTATCCATCAGATTAGAATTTTAGATTAAAAGGTGATTATTTGTGCCCATTGCCAATAGGTGTATGCCTTTAGACATAATAAGAAAGGCATCATCAAGGCCGATGCTATAAATAATGCCGATGCTATAAAGCATATATATTCCCATATATGCCCTCGGTGGGCATTGAAGAATCTACCAGAACGGTGAGAACTGGAATTGAAGACCGACACGTCCATAACGAATGAAATTAAAATGGTTGTGCTTATCGCTACAAGTCCAGGCACAGAGGGTGGCCGGGAACTTTGAGGCCCGTCAAATGAAATAAGCACAGCCCAACAAAGATAGGAAATCAAGTTCACACAACCACTACCAAGGACAAGTTTCTGATGGAAAATCCGGGTGTTATTGGCACCACATTTGACTACAGCTTTGGTTAGAAATGCATTGGCAACGAGACCACTTCCTTTATTGTCCACCAGATAGTCTCTTACTGTCCTCCTCGCTATCAAAGAGCTATAAAATCCATCCACTCCTAAACATATAGTTAATACATCGTTGATAAATATTTTTGTCAACCTCGACACAATGTAGGAGAGAATGTTGTATTTTACACTTTCTTTTGTGCCTCCTCTTCCTCTAGCCAAGTAGCCTTCCATAGATTCCGAAGCCTTGACTCTAGCTCCTCTTCCTCCCGCATATTTAGACCTCAAAGATATTACTAGTAGCTTTGTCCAGTTATCACAGCGGTCATCATTAATTGGAATGCAAATAAAAATAGGTTTCCCTGGGCAGATGGATCCGGCATTAACTTCATCGAGAATTTCACATTCCACCTTGGAATCCCTCTCTCTCAATCTGTATCCTTCATCAGACTACTCCACATGCAACAGTCCCTCCTAGTTGCAGCCTTGGAAGCCATTTCTGTAGCAGGTGAGACATGGGAGTAGGCAGAGGGAATTATAGAGTTGTTTCAATGTCCCAGGCATCCGACGAGAAAGCATGCTCGTGATCTCTTCTACTGTCCAGAATACAATGCAGTTGCATGAATGTTCAGGGCACCTCTCTAAAATGACTTCTGGAGTGAGTTCTGTCGTGACGTTTGTATCATTTATTGCAACAACGACAGGAAGAGATTGTAGCAGGATGGACTCCACAAAAGGGTCATTGTATCTCATGAAATCCGTGATGGACAAATTGGGTTTGTCATATGATAGTATTACAATAGAAGCAGTCCAAAGAGAAATATACATGTTTTAGTATTAAATAGGAAAACACTTGATTATGTTCCTAACTATATCTTCCTGTCTATACATCCTGCTGTAAATACCAAAAACCACAAACCAAAAAGCTTTCAACACTGAAATTTGACAATCCAGCATGGCTATACATTTGCTATACTTCTGACTTTCTTTTTTTATATCAACTTACAAAGGTTTCAAAAAATTTCCAAAGAAAAAGAGTGTTAGAATTGGAACTCCATGGAGTAGGTCTCCTCCCCATCCAGGAATTCATAGAGTCCCATGGCACCAAATGGAATAGACAAGGCCTCTTTTTACAATTGATCTGTTTTGACATTTACTTCACAAAGGATGTGGTTGAAAGAAATCCATTCAAAGGACTTGATGGATTATTCGATGTCCCCAAGAAGGAACTAGAGCCTTACATTTGACACTGTAGACTTCTAATTGGCCCAATCGATGACAACTTTGGAATCTTCCATGACCTGTAGCTTCTTCACTTTTTTCATTATTGCAATTTCTAGTAGAGTCTTGGGCGATAAATTCTACCCTATTATTTGTGCCATTTATAGGATCATATCAAATATGCATATAATGATTATGACTCAAGAACATGATTATCCTGAATCCACAGACTGGGGGGTGGCCCTCTCAAAAAATCCCCAAGGAACTCCAAATTCCACCTTGGCATAGATGGGAGCCTTAGGTCTTTGATTTTCAGTGTTGAACATTGGGTTCAACGCTTACCACAAGTTTTGTGACATTAGTTAACCCCCTCTCATGGATCCTAACTCTGATGATTGTGGTGGAGACTAACGCCTATAGGTTAGACCGGTTTTGGTCTAATGACAATTGTAGTCGAACAAATGGTATTAGAGCAACAGGTCTCGATTTCAAAATTTGTCTAGCAGACACCAAGGGGGAGATTATTAGACATTGGGTTCAACACTTCCCGCGAGTTTCGAGACATGGGTTAACCCCTCTCGTGGATCCTAACACTGGAGATTGTGGTGGAGACTAATGCTTCTAGGTTTTGGTCTAATGACAATCGTAGTCCAACATTCAAGTTCTTCATAAACTCATTGGATAGTCTTAGGATTATACCAGGTGTAACCTCAGGAGGAATGACTAAATCACGGAAAATACTGAAATTTTGAGCCTGCCATATACTAGAAACAAAGAATCTTGGCATACCTTGGAATAACAACTTTGTCTGTAAACAAGTCCTTTAAGCAATCTTCCAGGTTGGTCTTGTTCCATTGGGACGTGATCTTGAGCTTGGATTGCACTATCTTCATTATCTTTTTTGCATAAACAGAGGAAATGAATATGTGAGAAACTTATTCTTCCTAAATTTGTCACAAGGAACACATATTTGTTCCAATCCATCCCTATTTAATGCCAACATCCCAGGTAAGCAATTTATTGTTTAAGGCCAACCAAAGATTGATCTTATTTTTTATGGGAGAATTAATTGTCCACAAGCATTTCCACCACCATTTTTCCCCCCTACGACAGTCTTCCATCCAGACTTTGTAACCAAGTTTGGTTGTGTACTCTCCAGTTTTGGCATTTTTAGATCAACACAATGAATCTTCCTCATCATCCCGCAACATAATGTACTTTGAGACCAGAAGTATAATACACCTAATACACTCTTCCACCTCAGCACCTTCCAAGCCCAGGATTGTGGCCTATTTCCATCTCATTCTTCTTCCTAATTGGGGGACTTAGGCTCTGGTATCTGCAAGGAACAAGATATTTGTCGATCGAATGGCTCGTAGGAGGTTTTTTGAGAATTTGAAATAATCACCTACCCCTACCCACGGGTCTTCACCAATACATATTCGACACCCATTACCAACTCACCCAACATTCCATTGACCAATCAACAGAAAGGATTCCACGAGGGCTTTCCAAACTATGGATCCTTTAGGAGACTTCTTGGGGAGCCTGAACCATTATGTGATTGAAATTCCCTATAGATACTTAGACTTCATGACCCTCCCCCATAGGGAGTCAATTCCACTAATCACCAAAGGCTTCTAGCCATGAGGCCACAAGCAAAGGTGTAAATGTTCTTCAGTCCCCATCCCTCAATTCTTTGGGGGTAGCCAACTTTTTCCAACTAACTAGAGAGATGCCTCCAGATTGTCTAGAGCCTGACCAATGGTACTGGAAACTCACTTTCCTAATTTTCGGTTAGGATTCCTTTGGAGATCAATATTAACATTATATCTATATCAAATCTATATTAATTTAATTACAAAACCTTATCTAAAATACTATTAATAAAAATTATTATAACTAACTAAAAAACAAAGTCTAAGATAACTTTATCGGTGGAGTTTCATAAATGCTCATGAGAGTTATCCCATGAAAAAAGTGAAAAACTATAAATGACGCCATAGTGCATTATGCAATGAAATATATTTCTTTCTTCACTTCCTTATTAGTCTCTGCCTTGAGGTAGTAGGGACTATTGTAATCGGTTTTGTCTTTTTATTTATTTTTATACACAAATAAGAAAATTTAATCCAAAGTTTTATTTTTTATTTCATCGAGCACTTTTTCTTCTTTTTCACCTTTAAAATGCTTACAACACTTTTTTGAGCCAATGAGAAATTTTGACGCCTTATTTGGCCTCATCTCGAGGAAAAATATGAGGCATTTCATTTAAAACGTAGGAAATGGTTGTATAACATCTCTTAAGTTGGATTGAGTTGGATTAATGCTACTTGTATTGTTATCATTAAATGTTTGTCCAATGTCTTATTTTACCCTAATTTTTCCCAAAGTTTTCCAAAACTTCTTTGAAGGCACCATAGGTATCCTAAGTTTTCTAAATATCTCCCGAGACACCATAGATCTTGCATGCGACACCATATTGCTTGGCATGCATGCAAGGTGTTACACATCAAAATCACCCACTTCAATGATGACCTATTGTCATCATTTCAAGTGTTGCAAGTGTTTCATTTTAGCCATAAGTGTCGCAGACATGATACAGTCATATTGCTTATGTCGTGTCTCGAACGACATCACAAGGACACTTCAAAGACACCCTCAAAGACTGGTTTAAGAAAGAGAAATCATTTGATGAAAAGTACAAAGCTTTTGCCATGAAAAAAGTCACTTAAAAATGAATTTTGAAGGCCAGTGATCCCCTACCCACTGTTAGGGAGTTCTAGCGCTCTTTGACCTTCTTTGGGGGAGCATTCCAATACTCTATGCACCCTTATGGGGGAGCGCTGGGATTTTTTGAGGAATTTTTGGGCAGCGCTCCCCTACCCATTGTGAGGGAGTGCCAATTCTCCCTGCCCTCCTTTGGGGGAGTGTTGCAACACTCTGTGCTTCATTTTGAGGGAGTGTTGGGCTATTTGAGGAAATCTTGGGTTGTTGAGGAACATCGGGGAAAAATCCCCCTCATCTTTGTAGTTGGCTAGATTCGAATCTGAGGTCAAGGTTGGATCTTAGGGAATATCCACAACTGATGGAGAAGGATCCTCAACCTATCCCAAAAATCTCTAAGGTGGTTGGGTCTCTCTAAGCTTATATAAGGAGGCCTCCTCATGGTGAAGAAATACATGGAGTTTTATAGATACGAAACTTATGATCTCATGAGAAGTGGTATTGGAGGACATTGAAGGCATCAAACTTATGATCTCATAAGGGAGATAATAAATGAAGCATAGTCATTTTTGTTTGTGGATCATTTGAGCAAGGGGTTGGGCAAGGAGATCTTGGTGAGGCTATTGCATCTTCATCAAAGTTCTGTAAGTATTTCTATCAAGTTCTCATTAATACATGTGCTTGGCCTATTTCCTTCAAGATTATGTATGCCTACATGAACTTGTCTTTAATATATAGATATAGTTTCAGACTAATCATAGTAGAATGGGAAGCATGTTTTGTCTTTGATTGGATTGTAGGACCTGTTGAAGATCTTGTGGATCGGAGCTCAACTTGGAACTGGGCGAGGACAAACATTGAAAAAAGGTACATATTCTTCCTCTTCTATATAGATTAGTTTAACTAGGTTTAAAGGGATGTCAGTGACCAAAGTTAGCACCTTTTTGTCTTGATATTAGAGATTTAAGGTTCAAGAGGGAATCCATCTGTCCGCAGGGGGATTTTCCTGTAACACAAGGGTCCTTGTAATTTGTTTTTATGAGTCACCATGTGGTATTTAGTCTTTAAGTACATAATCACTTACAACCTGTACCTTGTTTTTCCCTAGCTCTATTATCGGGCTAATTGTTAAGTACAGACACAAATCAATCCCCCTAGCATCACTACGAAACTAGAACAAAACAAGACAGTACACTAGTATTTCCTTAGCTTCAACTATCAAATGAGAAATGGATCTAGAACATACCTTTTAAATATCAAAGATCCGACTTCACCAATGCAATCCAAACTCCGTTGCGAGGGTTATGGAGAAATATCTACAAATAAACACAAGCAAACGAAGATAAGAATAACAGATTCTATTTGATATGAAACTATGTACGTGATCAAGGAATCATACAATATGAACAAATAACATTCATATAGAAAAGAAAAGTGTATCTATATTAAAGAATGTGGAAGAAAGATACAACCATATGCCTTGATGTTGTCAGGTTCCTTCCAATAGTTTTTTTCTTTCCACACACTTCTTGCTCCAAGGATTTTGAGACCATAGATCTGATAGCTACTCACAATCTATATTGACAAAGAAAATCTCAAAGACAATCTAACCAAGATAACAAGCTCAAAAAATTTCCAGCCCAATCAAGCTCAAGCTCAATCCAACTAACTTTCTTCATGAGAGCTCCTCTCATTTAATAATATGAAAAGGATAAGGTGAGGAGGTTAGGTTGATCCCACTAAATCATGAAAATGAGTAAGATCCAAACTGTTCGGAGGCCACCTCACCATAGAAGCTTCTCCTTCTAGAAGCATCAAGAAGATGCCCGTTTATCCCACGTACAAGAATTTCTGCACCCTGGTTATATAAAATCCTACGAAAACGTCGTAGTCTAGCTTTAGTGAAGCCTGCAGAAATCAGGCATCGACGCACCTTAGGTATAGAGAAGCCTACAAAAATCCTCTTTAATAGGGTTTTTACAAAGGAAAATACAACTTCTTCTCTCAGTAAAAGTTCTTCTCTCTTCTTTCTTGAGGAATTCAGGCCACTAACCCCTATGAAGGCAACATATAGGTTTACATCATTAAAGGTCATAAGGGTGACGAAAATAATGTGTAACAAAGATCCCCCCAAAGTATGAAGTTAGAACAGACTGATAGCTGAAATACTTTGTCAAGTGTGTGTAGGGAACAAGGAACATGTTGGTCGAAAACCTACCAACAAACAAGGAAATACAGTACAATAATATATCATCACTTAGGTACGCATTCCCATAATCAGAATACAAATGACTCAAAGCATAAATGCTGACATGAAAATATTCATGTCAAGTACGATAGGTCATGGCCACCAAACATACACTGTGGATCCATGCTATTATGACTCAAATCTAAACATAGCCACCAAAAATACACTGTGGATCTATGTGTTAAAGACTCAAATTTAAACATAGCCATGAGACATACACTGTGGATCTATACACCAGTACAATCTAAATATACTCCAATGCAACCTGAATCTGTCAGAAAAAGATTCAGGGTCTTCATCTCCACCACTCTACAGTACAAATCTAACCATGTGAATACATGTGTTGAAGTCGAACATAGTAGAAACCACTTGATTACCAGTCATTAATGAATATCATTAACAAATGAGAGAGAAATCACCGTTAATGTCAATTACTCCCAAGGTACTCTACTACAATCCAATGAATGTGAATAAATGAGTTGAAGTGAAACACTCGGCAGAATCTTTCGATCAAGGGTCAATAATGAAAACCCACTATCGAAAACGAGGAAACCTGCCATTGAGGCATGCAAGTTCCAAGGTACCAATTAGTTTCTAAGTCTAATTTCTAGATAATGAGTTGAAGTCGACAGGAAAAGACTCGTCGCAGGAAGGCCTTAGTGTATCCTCCATCAATGACAAGAAATGGGTAACAAGATTTGAAGTAGATCAGAGTAATAAGTAATTCAGGACTGACTTAGGGATGGTCGACGCAATAGAAGGCTTAAGGATTGCAGAAACGACCAATGCAATAGAAGGATTTCCGGGTTGAAATTCTCTTTGAACATATTGACGACATGACAACTGTCTTGGAAACACTGACTCAACAATAGGGATCACAGACCGATTTGTAATCTTATAAAGGAGTATGATCAGGAGAAAAGCAGATTTTCCAACCTAGACACAAAGAAAGTGAAAGGGTGTCATGTTCAAAGGTGACTCTTCCATAGAATACAGGTTTTGGATACATTTCTTTCCCAATTTCCCCCCACCATTTCTAGCGAGTACCTCTTTATTTTTACACAAGCCTGAGGAGGATAACATATGCTTGAACTGTAATCTCATCCTTTGGCTGAGTCCCTCGGAGTATGTTTAACGAACCCTAGGAAGGAATGGTTTGGTTCCATATGGATTTTTCAATGTTTTTTTAACGAGTCCAAAGAAAGAAAACACAGGGGTTTTTCATGTTTAGAGAGTTTGAAAAACACTTAAAGAAAACTCCAAAAAGTCATTTTTCGTAAAGTCGTCTGATGAGACCAAAAAAGAGATAAACTATTGCTCAACAGATGTTTTCTTCAAATACTTTTACGAGCATGAAAAGAACAAGATCGCTTGACAATCTTTTCATATTTAGAGAGTCTGAAAAGAGCTTAAAGGAAACTCCAGGGGGGTCCTTTTTGGCATAACCTTTACGAGTCCAAAAAAGTGATAAAAGTATACTCGGTTACATTCTCACGTATTTATGAGCATGAGAAATAAAAAATACTAAGCTCGGTAACTTATTCTCATGTATTTACGAGCATGATAAAGAACAAAGCCTCAGGATTGTTTTCATTTTTACACAAGCTTTAAAACAAAACAAAACTATGCTTGGGATAGATTTTATTTTTTCCACAAGCTTAAAACTAAACAAAACTATGCTTGGACCTGGTTTCATTTTTACACAAGCTTGGACCAGAGGAAACTATGCTTGGGGTAGGTGGTTTCATTTTTACACAAGCTTGAACCAGATAAAACTATGTTTGTGACTTCCCAATGCATGGTTGGTACTTAGCACCTTAGCTTAAGAAGCTATTGGTTTAACTTCAACATGAAGTCCAGAGGCTGGAAGCATTGCCCCCCGAGCTTCGTTTTGTCCAACTGCAAAGGTGAATGAAATGAAACTTCAAATACTAGACTTGACTCAAACGGAGAGGGGGAAGTTGTTTCATTTTTTAATGAGCTTGACATAGGAGAAGAACTATGCTCATGAATCCAGGTTCAATCCCTATACCTCTATTTCATTTTTTAACGAGCTTGACACAGAAACAAGAACTATGATCATAATCTCTATTTCATTTTTTAATGAGGTTGCTACAAAGACGCAAAAAATATCCTCACAATTGGTTTCATTTTTTAAGAACCTTGAAATCAAAAAACCATGCTCAAATATGGTTTCATTTTTTAATGAGCTTGAAATCAAAAAACCATGCTCAAATCTAGTTTCATTTTTTAATGAGATTGAAATCAGAAAACCATGCTCAAAGTTCTTTTCTTGATCATGGCTTCCAAGAGGACAGTTCTCTGGAAGAACACCATGTCAAGGGACAAAAATCAGTCATGGCCTTCAAGAGATCTTCACTCAATAGAAGAAACACACTCTGGAAGGAACCCATGTCGAGGGTCAAGATAGGGGTAAGGAGGGAAGGCTGTAATAACCCTTACGAAGAGATCACCATGTCAACTACCAGATCCAAGTCATAAGAAAGTGAGTCTATAGTGATAGGCTCATCTGCATCGGCAGCTGAAGGCATGGGAGACAACGCCACATAATTGACCTGTGGCGGGGGCGATACTGACTACATATACGAACTGTTTAGGGAAGTCATGGAGTTGATGGTCAAGTCAGGGACGACAAATGAAATTTGATCAATAGATACCATTCTTCCATCGTGAGGGAAATATATCACACGAAAAAGAGTGGACACAATAGCTTTCATGGCATAGACATAATCTCTCCCAA
>JASDQU011178447.1:6654-17164 GCA_032191745.1 Picea mariana
GCAGTTGTGTTGACGGGTGAAATTGACCGCTCGTCAACTGGAGGGGTGGATCCGGTCCGGGGTTGTATAAATAACCCAAGCCGTTTGGATTAATCCACTCCGACAAGTTTAGCGGTTCTGTTGGCCGATCTAAGTCCTAGGAAAATGAAAGAAAAACTGATCTAAAGAAACTAATCTAAGTGAAAAACGACTTCTGCAAACTATATACAAATCTAATATATATATACAGTTTGTTAACTAATATTATAAAACAATAATTCTACTTATTAAATGTTCAGTTGTCAATATAATTAAATCTCCATTATATATACAGTATTTACAAAATACAAATTTTAATCGAAATCTACAAAATCATATGTGGATTGTCTTATGACAGCGAAGCTATTATTTTTTTATTTTTATAACTTTTATGAAAAAGAAATAAAATGACAGCTATCTAAGATAAGCAATAAAATAACAATCCTAACTGTAAATCTAAACTATATAAACGAACAGTGAGACATGTTCAGATTACAAGAAATTTATATATTAACTAGACTAATTACATAGCACTAACAGACTAACCTATAGTAGCGCTTCCTATTTGTCCTGTGCACAGTACTCGATTTCCCTGTTTGATGGGGGAAACCCACACCAGATTCTCCAATACTTCATGTAAACAGGGAGTAACAATGCTTTTGAATGCTGATGACAGAACAGGTAAAGGATGCAGCAACAACAATTTTATATTTTACAAATAATCACATTAAGATAAATCCCTCTGCAAAGATTTGCACATAACTGCTAATTTAAAAAAGAAGATTAACCTTCTGCTTATTAAATTGAAACATGATAATTGTTGTACGTAAAATAAGAGACATCAAATATGGACAATACTTAAATCATATCGCATCAACCTGTAACAAATCTTGATATCTAAAGTAGTCAATAATTTGATTACAAATTGAAATGCACAAGAACTTGAACAAAAGTAAGATAAATTGAAGCTAAAGACATACCAAAAATCCACTTTCATTCGAGTCTATATAATCATCAGTCCATAGTCTCTGTTCTCCCAACAGTGATGATTTGTTTACAAAAAATAATAAGTATATAAAGGTCACAAGATAAAACATTCCTTGTGGAAATTATCAAAAACTGTTTGCAAAAAATATGGGAACAATCTCCCAAATTCCTATTTCTATCTAAGACTAACAACCTAATCCAAAAATTGTGTAACAAAAAGCATGTTCTAAAATGCCATTATTGATCCAACTCCCATTGAAATTCGTGTGTACCTGTAGATGCAAAAAAAAAATGATTTTAGATTGTGTTTAATTGTAAAATCAACATAAATTCAAATTTTATGACTAGCTACAGAATCTCACGATTCTGTAGCTAGTTATTATTTGCAAACAGAATCATAGTGAATCAATTCAATCAACACTGAAATATATTCGATTTATCAAAAAAATCTTTTATACTAATTCAAAGCAAACAAAATCATTTATGCTAATTCAAAACAAACAAAATCGTTTATGCTAATTCAAAACAAACAAAATCGTTCTAAAATCATTGTTGAAATATCATACCTTGGCTTTAGGGATATGATTCGGTCAGGCTATTTTTGAATTAACAATGGTAGTGGCTACCTCTACATTTTTTAACACGAGAGATCTTGTGGTCTTTTGCCTCTTATGATTAGCTTGCAATCTGTCATTTTCCTTGGTTAACACAGTCACCAAGTCCTCCAAGGACTTGATTCGGGATTGCAACAGAGGGACATCTGTATAGTATCGTTCAAGCCATGAGTTTCATTCATTGCACTGTGGTTGATCAGACCAAGTCATTACAGGTGAGGAATCTTTTAAATTAGCATGGGTTCCACTGTCAAACTTGATCCTGGGGAAGTTGGGGTCATCTTTAAGGCACGGTGGGAGGTTGGATACATAGTCATAGGGCTTGACAGAACAAAGGTCGTGTGAGTATGGGTACTCCTCGGTCATAAATCACCCAATTTCAGAATCCGAAACTTCACTCAAAACAATTGGTTTCTTATCCGTGTTTTGTTTAGGCTTATTGTGAGCACACCTTGATACCCAACGCGCAACCTTCTTACCCTTGCTATTGACATCAGTATTACCTTTGCCCTTTTTTCTTGCAGGCCTCTTAATAGGCTTAGCACTGTCTTTTGAACATGAGTCAGGTAGGGTGTTGGGTAGGTCATCGTTCGGGTAGGCTGAGGATTCAACAGCGGGTAAGAGTGTAGGAGGGGGCACGACAGGCTCGAAAAGGGTTTCAGTGACCACAGTTTTATCCACTTGACCAAATTCAGGACTGGCAAAGCCATTCCTCAGCAAGAAATATTCCCAACAGTCTCCACTCAACCTCAGATGATGGAATATGATAATTTTAGTCAAACAGTGGTGGAAGAGGCTGGAGTCGGCCTTCTCCCTCTTAAATCGTTTAGCCATTCTATACAAACTGCGAAGAAGGAAATGTTCCATATTCAAAGGAAAATCTATGAAACTCATAAGCAATCGTAGGTGGTATAGGAACACTAAACCATATCTACCTTCGCATGTAACGAATTGCTTAATAATGGCCAACAAATCATGCCACCTAGACTTAAGGGTTGTAACCGGCATACCTTTGTCACAATTGATAATTTTTCTTGAGGTAAATAGGAGTGGCCATGGCACTTCATCCACCTTCGAATTCTTAAACCATTTTTTCCCCTTGGCTGGCAAACCAGTGGCTGAGATGAGGAATTCCTCATTCAATTTGAGTTGTATGTCCCCAAATTTGGCCCTGCATCCATCGAATGTGAAGGAAAATTGCTGAGCGACTGTGAGGTTGAAACCCTCAAATTTTTGAATGAAAACTAACCATCCATTCCTCTCCAGGTCCTCTCCGGCGTTATCAAATAACAGAAACATTTGAACGTCATTGGGTTCTATGCACACTTCAGGAGCCATAGTAGATAGCACACAGTCAACAGGGTAATCGGTGAGGGGGTTTGACAAGGTAGACACATGACTAATTCCCACAGTTTTCCCAAAACAAGAAGAGGTAGATCGAAGTACAAGACAGACGTTAATGCTTATGCATGCGAGGGTGGTGGAGTGAATTGAAACCATGCAAAACTATCATGTTGGCATGTGCAATCGACGGCGCCTTGGTAATAGTTTCATTCAAATCAAAATCCAAAACATTGTAAAAATTCAAATGGATTATCACATAATCGTATTACCAAAACTCGATCTGAATGTTTAAATCAACAATAACATTCGTATGATTTGAAAGAAACCACTATATCGAACATTGCATCAAGGATTTAATCACAAAGTTAATGCATTCTATGAAACCATTGCACCAAGGATTTAATCAAAGACACCAAAAATCATTGCATCACGAACTTATAAATCGAAACCATATTAAAAAAAATGCAAAGTGAATAAAGGTTTGGTGTTTTGATAAATGTATGACCATTAGTGAGTTGGAGGTAAAAAAATTATGACCACATGAACAAAAGGACTCATAACAATTCAAAAGATCATTCTAATGCCATCAACATTACTTCCAACTCAATGTCTTCACGCTTGCAGTCGTGAAAATGAAAACGAAAGGCAGGTGTGCGAAAGCCAAAGATAATAGTGTCGTTTTGTTTAAAAAATTGCGAAGAGTATTGAGGGTTCAAAACCCTTGTGTAGGCAACTTGTAAGGAAAAGATAAAATTGAAAAATGGCTGCCAACAATGGCGAAACACTGGTAGAAGCAGTTATCTCTGCCAAAAGAACAAATCCAGATTAGGATAATTAGAATAATTCAAACTCAAAAATAACCAAAAAGTTGTTTAAACATTGTCATCAATCATAAAAATTCTAGCTGTGCTTAAAAGATGAAAACTGATAACAGTCTTAATAAAAACGAGTCATGATATTAAAGATAAAATCTCCAATACTGTTGACAGAGCCACTTCTACCAGCAGGCGTCCATAGCCTCGACAGGGTTGTCATTTAACCCACTCTGATATCCGTATCCTACCAAGAAGTTCCAGATCAAAATAAAGGACATTTTATGGTCAAGAAATTTCATATTTGCCAATTTTCATATACCCGACATTGCTTCGCTGCCAGCAGGCCTGTTCAGTACCCCGACGAAGTTGTCTTGGCGTCATGCATGCATTTACCCACTGCCAGCAGACCTGTTCATTATCCCGACGGGTTTACAAGCACTTCCCACAACTCTTTAATGATTTGTTTGGTTTTTTTTAAAGATATATAATTGAGCAGGGTGACGCTGAAAATTATGATATTTTGGACATATTTTTACAGACCTTGAGAGAATTCTTTAGCTTTCCTTCATTAATATCTAGAGATTATTTATTAATAAACCGACCTTTGAAGGCAGGGAGACATCTTATGAGTTATTCCCTTAAGGAACAGGGACAGCGTACGAAGAAAATGGATGATCGTGACAGGCTTCAATTACAGATTGGAATCAATAAACTCTTTCAAACAATAGGCTTTCCTTAACATGGCTGTAAATTTCAGAAGCATATCACAATTGATGTTTAGACAACTTTTCAGCAGTCATTTCAGAAAGAAAAAAAAAAAAAAAAATTTGTTTTAATTGTCTGAACAGTTCATAATGCAGGTATGTGTATTTCCAAAAGCAAAAACTGATAAGTATAGGGAGAAATCAAAACCAAAATAAAAAAAGAAAAACAAACAAAAGAAAAATATTTACACAGTATACACAGGGTCGTCATCAAGCAAAAGACCTTTTTACAGCTTGGCCATTCACCAGATAGGTGTCTAGCTATCCCTCTAGATTCTGTAATCGAAAAGAGCTGGGACCTAATTTCTCAGCAATTAAAAACGGTCATAGCCATAAGTTCTGAAACTTCTTGTGCTCTCCCTTTCCCTCATGTGGTTTGTCTCATTTCAAGACAAGGTCACCTACTTCGAAGTTCCTGTCAGAGGCAAAGTTGGAATCAAACCAGCTTTTGACCACAAGTTGATGCTGATCTAACTTACGTTTTTCTTGAGCCCTTACCTCTTCTAGTTTTATTAAAGCGTTAATTCGATTCTCCAAAGGGGGCAGTCTTCTTCTTGTATTTTCTGTGCTAGCTGCAGTGAGGGAAGAAGGATATGTGGTGGCAGAATTGCTTCTCTGCCATAGACGAGAAAGAAGGGAGAGTTACCCACAGCAGTTTTCGGTGTTACTCTATCAGCCCAGATTGCGTTTAACAGTGCATTATGCCAATTTTTGTGATTTTCAGATACCGTTCTCTTGATGATTTTAGTCAGATTCTTATTAGTTGATTCTGCCAATCCATTGTCCTGAGGGTAGTAGCTGGAAAAATATTTCAATTTAATTTATTTTTCTATAACGAACTCACTCATCTCAAGAGACGAAAAATAAGAAGCGTTATCGAATACTAAACAGTCAGGGATACCAAAACGAGTAATAATATTTGAATTTAAAAAGGCAATTACCTGACTGGTATTTAGAGCTCTTAAGGGGGCAGCTTCAGACCACCTGGTGAAGTAATCTGTGGCTATTATGATAAACTTATGCTGCTTTGAGGATGGCGGATTGATTGGTCCTATAATATCAAGACCCCACTGTTGAAAAGGAGAGTCTACCGAAACAGACTGCAAAGGAAAGGCTGGTTTCTGTATCCGCCCAGATGCTTTTAGAAAAATAATACACTTGTGACACAAGGCATGAGCATCTATAAAAAGTGTAGGCCAGTAATAACCTGTTCTTAAAACTTTATGGGCAGTGGTATCCCCACCAAAATGCCCACCAGCTTCTCCTGCATGCAATTCTAGTAAGACCTTTTCTGCTTCATCTTTCTCAAGACAGTGCATTAGTACTCCATCAAAATTTTGACGAAACAGAATACCATTAATCAACTGAAAGGAGGAAGATTTTAATATTAACGCTCTTCTTTTAGTGGGATCCAGGTGATGGGGGGCTGACCCATGTTCAAGACAGAATTTTATATCCTCATACCAGGGACTGACAGAGTTTTGTGCACAGCAGATTGAATTTTGATTGTGTTGTCCTGAGTTCGACATATCGTTTTCTTCTTGCTGTCCCGCTGTTGAGTCAGCGACTAACTTGCATAACCCTTGGCCTCTCACTATTTGTGCTGGGGTGATTTCTATGTCATACTCTTGTAAGGAGGTGACCCAGTTCACCCTCTTTTCGCCTAGTTCTTTCTGCACTAACAGATTTCTGACGGCTGGGTAAGGGACAACAATTTTCGTCCTAGATTTCAAAAGATAGGATTGGAAGTGATTTACTGCTTTAAAAACAACATAGGCTTGTTGATCTACCACTGAGTAATTAAGTTCCGCGCCTTTTAAAGAAGAGATCATAAAGGCAATTGGGACTTCATTGTTTTTAGCGTTCTTTTGAGTTAGGATAGCAGCGTAGGAGCGGTCAGAAGAAAATGTGTAGAGCATGAAGTCTTGCGAAAAGTTAGGGCTCATGAGAGAAGAAGAATCTATTATGGAATTTTTTATTGAATTAAAATCTTGGTTTTCTAAGGGTCCCCAATGATATTGTGCGTCTTTTTTAATTAAATTCTGCAAAGGTCTCACCATTTCAGAGAAACTGGAGACGAATCTCCTGACAAAGTTTATCTGGCCTAAGAAAGACTGCATGGAATTTTTGAACGAGGGAGGGGGGAGTTTCGAGATGACTTGAGTCCTTCCAGGGTCGATAATCATCCCTTTGCTTGACATAATAAATCCTAAGAGTTTACCTTGTTCTACTACGAAGATAATTTTTTTAGGATTCAAGGAAATGTCGTACTTATGACATCACTGTAGAACGACTCTCAAATGAGCTAGATGATCAGTTTTGTTTTTCGAGAATATAGTAACATCATCTAGGTAAACTACGACAGATTGATTGATTAAGCCTCGGAAAGCGATATCCATCGCTCTCTAGAAAGTGGCACTAGCATTAATGAGTCCAAAGGGCATTTTCCTATAAGCGTAGGTGCCCCATGGAGTGCGGAAGGTAGTTTTAAGTTGGTCTAGAGGAGACATCAGGACTTGATTGTACCCTGAAAAACCATCCAATAAGGATAATCTTTCAGAACCAGATACCTGTTGAAGGATTTGTTCCATGGGTGGGACAGGGTAGTTGTCTTTATTAGACGCTCGATTAAGGTTTCGAAAATCAACGCATAATCGAATTTCACCACTCTTCTTCCGGACAGGGAAAAGTTTAGAAACTCATTGCATGTGCCTAACTGGAAAAATTATCTTAGCATTCAGGAGTTTATTTAATTCTTTTTTGACAGTCGGTTGGAGCTTAGGGTGCATTTTTCTTAACTTTTGTTGAAACAGAGAGTTTTGGGGTTTCATAGCAATGACGTGTTGTATGATGTTAGGGTCAAAGGTTTTTAGGTCATCATACGTCCATGCAAAAACATCTTTGAATTCCTTAAACAATTTAGTAAACACGGCTTTCTCTTGTTCAGAACACCCCACCCCTAAATTAATGCACTGTGGATTGTCATTAGTTCCCAAGTTTACTTTTTCATATGATAAAGAGGAACTATCTATTTGTTTTACAGTTGACCGATTTTTTGAATTTGTCTTGAAAATCATAAAATTTTTCTAATCTAACTACAGATTTAGGGATAGAATTTACCATGTCCGATGAAGATTCAGGAGATCTCGGATCTGGTATTATCGTGAAATCGCGCAGATTGTCGTCATGAGTGCATTCGTCGATCATCGCACCTTAGAAATTTTCCTCCATATGCAGGAAATTGATAATTTGTTGATCGTCGTCGAAGACTCTCCAATTCGTGATGTTGTCGGGAACGGATGGCCTGAACAACAGTTCGACGGAGAATGCATTCGGGGACAATCCTTCTGCGGAAAAGAGTTTCGAAGCTACGTTAGCTAATAAATCAGCTTCCGAATTATTCAATCTAGGAATAGAATTTATGTTGAAAGCAGAAAACTTATTCATTAAATTCCATACCTTAGATTGGTATCTTTTAAGATGCGGAGACAAACAGTGGAAAGAATCTCTTACCTGTCTAACCACGATTTTTGAATCGCCAAAGACATATCAAAGACAGTCAAATTTTGAATGTTCATATCTAATGTTTTTTTGAGGCCTTGCAATAAAGCCTCATATTTTGCTCTGTTGTTTGTACATTCAAATTCTAAGCTGCATGCAATCAAGGTTTTGTTACTTGCGGGATCGATAATAATGTAGCCTGCACCAGCTCCTTCCTTGGACTTTGACCCGTCAAAGTAGAGAGACCATATTTGATTTTCATCGGGTGCATGAGACCATTATGTAGAAACTGATGGCTGCATATATGCTACAATCTTGGACTGTTGTTCAGGATTAATGATAGCGGAAGTCTCGGCCATGAAATTGCCGAAAAATATATCCATCCCTTGTATTTCGGATGAATTGGAAGAAGGTGTAAATGGTTCATTGGGATCATTTAAATCTGTGACTGTGAGCTTTAGGTAGCGTTCACAATTTACCTTGATTTTGTTGGGCTTGTCGTTCTCGAGCAGCCACAGGTGAGACCAATGTGTCACGAAATAGTTGTGTAGCTGCTCTGACCAGTCTCTGCTTAGGAACAAACCATAAACTTCTGGAATATCCACAACAATAATATCAATCACTTGATGAACTTTGGGGTTAGACGATAATCTTATAAGTACATTCCTTAATTCGCCTAGAACTTTAACGCTAGTTCGATCAAGTTGGATGATCTTTAAGGTGGATGGTTCAACTTTAGCATTAATCTTCTGACACACAGAACATGCCATTACATTGGATGACGCTCCTGAATCTACCATACAATTGTGCACGTTTCTATTAAACATTTTAAAAGTTAACAAAAATGGAGGTACATTTCTGCGAGTACTAATGGTGGAAGCTTGTGGCCTTTTACTCGCAGCCTCTAAAGCTAATTTATCTACATTTGTTACATTATTTACAGGAAGGCCTCCCTTCTCATGAAGATCAGAATTTTTCTTGGCAGAATCCTTCTGAGGAACTTTTGGATTGTTCTGAACAACTTTTTTATTGCTTGGATTACCGTTTTTGCTATTCTCTGCGATATTTTGTAACATTCTTTGTAGCAGAAACGGAAATTTTAATAATTCATAAACAGAAATGTTAACCCTTAAATTTTTTAGATCTTCAACTAAATCATAATCTAAGTTTGGGTTTACATGACTCTGTTTAGTCTCAGCTGGTTTAGACTGTTTTGGGGGCAAAGTCGCAGTGTTTTCAGAAGAAGGTTTGTTTGTTGTCTTGCTCCTAGTATTGTAGGGATGTACTGTCTCGAAATTAGCTTGAAAAATGTTATCCAAGAAGTGTCCAAAAATGTTCAGAGAAGATTCTTCTTATTCAACTGTCTCTTGTTCAACTACTTCCTCAGGGATCTCAGGAGGCATCAAGTTATCCTGGGCTTCTAGAATCATTTGAAGAGCGAATTGCAGGCTTTCTAGATTTAGGCCCTCGGTATTTGAATTAGGTCGGTTGGGAAAAGGCTTCCTAAACGGGGGTTTGTAAGGCCCTTTGCTCGAAGAATCTTCTTCGGCCATCCTTTTCAAATCTATAACTTGATTTGACAGTTTTTGAATGACATTTGTTAAGTTTTCTAAATCTGAGCTTTCAGGTTGTATTTTATTTTGAGCAGGTCTAGGGAGGATTTCGATTTTCTTTTTGGAAGATGAACTAGTCTATGTTTCATTGATAGTAGTGTCTTTTAAACTAAGGATGTCTTTCTCAATCTGACTGGCCTCTTTGAAGGCCTCTAACAATGTGGCTTTCTTAGATCGCTTTACCCAAATGGATATACTTTGATGTAAGGCTTTAGTATAGTATGCTATGATAAGATTCTTAGCAGGCATCGAATCCATAGGGATTCGGTTCTTTAGTGTTAAAAATCTTTGGTTAAAGTCTTTGATTTTCTATTTTGGATTCATTCTTAAACTAGAAAGCTCCATGACTATAAATTCTGGGGACTTATCATCTCCAAACTTCTCAAAAAAGAAGGATTTGAACTTCTCCAATGACACGATCATATGGGGTTGCTGGGCAAAGTACCAGGTAGAGACATTGCCCTCGAAAGTATAGGGGAAAAACCTACAGACTTCGTCTCTGTGCTCGAAATTACAAAGTCTAATGGCTAACATAAACTTTTTAATGTGATCTTCGATGATCTGTTTAGAGTTAGGGTCAAACTTGGGGAGCCACTTCTATGGATGTTTGGGTAAGGGATGTTGAGGCCCAGGTACGGCTATTGCATCTTGGTCGAGCCAGGGTCTGGTATGATTGTTCTGGTTGGCCATTGGTGTGGGCGGTGTCGAAGGATGGGATGAGGAACTGCCTTCGTTAGAAGAGTCTTCTCCAGAAGAAGAAGGGGGTGATGGAGGTGGTGAGGGCGGTATTCCAGATCCTCCTACAGTAGGAGTGAGGATCGGATCTGTAGGGTTTAAAGTGAGGTTAGTGCCTC
>JASDQU011178448.1:9764-27109 GCA_032191745.1 Picea mariana
TCCAACATCTCTAGACCTCTCCAAGGGTTGAGATCAATCTCTAATGGTTGACATCAAACTCCAAGATAACTCTCCAAGGGTTGACATCAATATCTAAGGGTTGACATCAATCTCTAAGGGTTGACATAAATCTCCAAGATCACTCTCCAGGGGTTAAAATCAATGACAACCAATTTGTTAAGATATTTAGACACTTAGGAGTTAGTTAAGATCTACTTGGTCTAATATGTCGTTAGGTAAAAGTGTGTTTCTTTAGTATGCATTAGTATGCATTTGTAGTTAGGAAATCCGACGGTCACGATATGTTCCTGACATAGAGTGATCCAACGGTTCATACTCTCCTCGATCTTAACGGCCATTGATCCGTGGCTTAACACCCGATTGGTCCATGATCTCTATTTAAAGAGCATGGAGGGTCATTTGCCGATGATTGATTGTGAGAAACTCTCTTGTAAAATCTCTCTGTAATCTTTTTCTTTGCATTAATAAACTGATCCAAGTGGCCGCGTTGGCTGGGGTCGTGGATGTTTCCCCGTAGGGGTTTTACCACGTGAAAACATCAGTGTGTTAATCTTTGATCTGGTTATGTGAGTGGTTACTGAAGGTGTTCGTCCTCTGTTGGAATACCTGTGTTTTCGAACACAAAAAACATTTTATATTACAATTTTATTTCAATCAAAATTAAGGCCTATTATCTATTGTAATAGTCATATAGTATACACTATAGTATATTAGAATTTACCAATGTTGATATATTAAATTTTATTCTTGGTATTAATATGTAGAAAAATTTAAACTTCATATCTTTTGAACCTTGGAACCCTGGAATATGCTAATACCGATAATAGTTAGCATGTTCCAACTAAGGAACATGTTATTTAAATTCTATTCTCGGTATTAATATGTAGAATACTTTAAACTTTGTATCTAGAACCGTGCTCTAGGCTCAATGGTTCATAGAACATTTCCTAAGTTAGCTAGTAGCTGTAAGTTGATGTCTTCTACTAATTGGAAGTGCTCTCAAATGATTGTTTAAAGATGACCATAAACTGTTGTCTGGTAGAAGCTGAAAGTCTTATACTAATTGGCGTCTTAACGAAAACCAAAAACCTATCAAGTAGTTTTGGATGACCAAAAACCGAATCATTCTCGCTTGTCACGCTCGCTTGATATTACTCGATTGATAAGACTTAAAAACTTGAAGACCGACTATCAATCGCTAATGTTGTTCCCCCCTGTTAGTGATAATGTGAGAAGATATGCCAATACCCAATAATGAATTTTATGGTATAAATGAGATATCTACTTGTCTATTGATGACCATCATTAAGAAGCCATCCACCCATAGTGATTTTCTAATCTTATATTTTTCTTTGTGTTAGAACATATATTTGAAGGATGATTCTACTTTCCACAACGCTCACAAGGATGAAGATCAAAGCACTGATATTCCATATGGCCAACTCGCTTACAATGTTGGCATATCAAAATCGACACTTGAATTGGAGAAGGTGAATGTGAACTTTCTTGAAGTAGTCCAACACTATGGAACTACACTGGTTTGGTGTAATCTAGAATATGAAAGGTGACATTTTTTTCATATCTGATACCTATTCTATGGTTGTTCTTTCTGATTTCTTCCCAAGTTCAGATGATCTTCTTGGAAAGATAAAGTTGATCTCTATCTCTAGTTGAATATGGAGCTATCTCACTAAATTTTTGTTGCATTATTTGTTGATTTGAATCAACACCGTCATCTTCTTCGAAAAGATGGTTGTTTTGAACAATGTGTTATAGCCTTAATTTCCACTGTATAGGCCGAAAGGGAGTTCACAAGAAGATTAAATCCAAACCACATGTGTTTCTTGAGACTTGGTCCCTTTTTGGAAGTCATCATGGGTATAATAGGGTACAACACGTGATCATCATCGCACATAAGTAGTAATGCAACAAGTGATGAACTATCAAAATTTATATATTCGTGGACTTACAAAGAGATAGGTGACATATGAGTTGTATCTTCGTGGTATGAGCTTAGGAAGTCACACCATTGGAATATCTAGTGGTATTTAGAATATATAGAAGCCTCTCCCAAGCAAGGGAAGGAGGAATCAAGAGTATTATTATGTTGTCCATTTGCAGAAGATCTATTCCTATCCATCACAACCAAAAATCAAAAGTTCCCAATGTAACATCCCCAACCTCCCAGGCTTGGCTACGTCACATAATATCAACATTTGTAGCTCTGAATCAACCATACTGTAACATCACCCAACATACTACCGAACAATTCTACTCTGAAAATCCACTACGCAGATTCTATACTAAACCCTTGTCTGCGTAGTATCAATTGAAGTAACACACTCAAACTCAAGATGAGTCGTGCTACACTAACTTTATCCTTTTCACACAAATTTAAGTAGTGGAAGTAACTAAAAACAATTTCACATGAGTATATTGATCACACAACACTACCGTGTGCAAAACCATCGTGGTGTCACACGCCAATTCTAGTTTCCTTCTGCGGAGGATTTATTTCCCTGTACGCACACATGAGTTCTAGCCTCCTGTGCACACATTCTACTTTCCTATGCAACCGACCATTCAATCCTTTCTTCGGAGACTCATGACCAATATCAAAGGATAACTTAATAGGAAAAAATATCAACATTTGTCATACTCATGCACAGCTACAAATACAAGCTATAAACACCACACTTACATTTGCAAGCAACATTAGACATAATACAGGCAAGTTGATCGAGGTAAGGACAAATTGAGTTGAATAACGGGTAGAATTAGTCATCTAGAAAATAGTGGACAAGGGAAAAGGAAATTTAAGTCGAATATAGGGTGGAATGAGTTGACTGGAAAACATTCAACGAGGGAAAATGAAATTTGATTTGAATAGAGGGAAGAATGAGTCAACTAATGAGGAAACCAAAGATTCAATGGAAGTGTTTGGTTGGATAATAATGGAGATAAATGTAGAGGGGAAGAACTTAATATTCAACAATGAACAAAAAAATTTGGAGGGTGATTTTGGTAACCCAAAATAGATCAAAACATCTAGGGGAAATTTTGATAACCCATAACAAATAAAAATCATTTGGAAGTCGAGGTTGAAATTCAACAGCATAGGAAAAAGACTAGGGAAATAATAAATGTGAAAACAACACTAGATTGCAAGGTATGTTCTACATATAACTTGTGGGAAAAAGAAAACACCCCAACACTATTGATAATGTGAATCATTACCTATGGACAAAGTGTGGACAACAATTAGCATCAAAATAGACTATAGGAGTGAGAGGAAATCCATAATTCTCTTAAAATGAAATTAGAAACCCCAAGTAAATAGAAATAGGGCTACGGATTTTGAACTTTAAAATGGATGTGTGGACATGGTTAAAGAGTGGTTGGTTTTCCTTATGGGCTCATGGAAATATATCCATGTAAAACAAGCTCAGATAATAATTGGCACATATTTCTCTTTGCTAAAAAATACACAGGAAACCATTAAATTATAGTTCACACCATTTATCATTCATAGAAAATGCATCCATATACAATAACCACACATAAACTCATAATTTACCCTTGAAACCCAAACGGGAAAACCAACATTCATTTGGCTTCATCCAAGATCTTTATTATTCAACAATGGGTAAGTTACAATCTCTCACGTTCATCTTTATTTTCCTCAGTGACATTTGGGTAGCCTCTTTACATCATTCATAGCCAAATAACCCCTCTCTCATCATGGGGAAACATCCTATAGGAGAGTGGATTGACTAGGAGGATAAATGGAAGGTTAGGAATACACAACACTTCAGCTTCTCTCTAATCCATTTCTCCTTATTTTCTTTGTTTGTTTGTCTTTTCTCCAAGGTATAAAAGTTCTCATGAAATTATCATCTTTTATTTATGTAGAAAAACATATTTCCAAACTTTACATACATGACATACAAAAGTGGGCATCAATCGTGATGGCATGGGGCCCTTCATGCCAACAAATTGATCCCCTTCACCATCCATAGCCTTCAAATTTTCTAGTGTTGATTATTCTAGAGCATGTGTCGATATCCAATTTTTCTTGTTAGGTCCAATTTAGATCAATAAAGGACCCATTTGATTCGTTTTTTAAATAATGTTTCATAAGTCGTCTCAATGAAGCAATTCAAGCACACATCATGATGTAATTCCCAAAACCATGGTTGGAATATTGTGAAAAAAGTTAAGAATCTAAACTAGAAATCAATGGATAAACCAAGAGACCTTTATTGACCAATTACCGTATCCCCCATTTTCTGACTACCCCCATCTCCTCCAACTCACAGCTAGTCTAAATCCATAATTTATCTCTTGAAAAGACAGAAAAAATCTAGCACCTTTGTCTTTGCTATAATTGTGATGAGTGATATTTCAAAGGGAACAAATGTAAAGAACATAAATAATTTTAAATGGGTGTATCTCCACACGACTACTTCGAAGAAATTCCTATTGAAGATACTCTTGAACCAAACTAGGAAGACACTTCCCCTCCCATGGAACATGAAGCTACCCTTGCAATCTCTGTGCGAGGAACCCCAAATTTCCATGCATGCCCTATCATGTTTCTTTTCACCCGTAACATTGAAATTGATTGGATACATAAAGCACTTTAAAAACATAGTTACCAACTTAACGAGAATCGTGACCTCAAAACGAGAACTATGGCCCAAAAAAACCATTTTTTTGAGTAAAAACCACCAAAATATAAAAAATAATTTCTCCCTTAACTTCAGTATTAAAAAATAATTCTTTTTCTAGAGTGATGTCATTGAAAAAACATTCGCATCTTTAAAGGCTACCATATGCACTACTCTAGTATTAGCAGTGTCATGTTTTATGGGAAAAGGTCTTGGAATGATATTTATACAAGAAGTACACCCTTTGGCATTCATAGTAAGAAGTTCTAAAAATACAATTTTTGTAAATTCACAAATGATACAAAGATGATGGTGATCCTATATGGAATAGATACTTGGCATCCATATCTCATAAGGTGATCTTTCCAGATCAAGACTCGCCATCATAGTATAAACTACTTTATGAAACAAAGGTTGTCCTCACCATTGCAACATAAGTAGGTCAACAAAATTCTAGGGTATGTTAATGAGATTATCCATAAGAAGGGTAAAGACAATGTGATAGTTGATGTTTGATCCCATCATTTTGACGAGGTTGGATCCCTCTTTTGCTTATCTTTGCCCATTCTAGGTTGGATCAAGGAAGCCGATCAAGAATGGTTGGAAAATGATGTTATCATTCAATTCATCGACATGCTTCAAGAATATCTTAACCATACTAAAGGGTACACATGGTAGTTAGATACATTGTGATATAATGGTCACAATTTTCTAGTAAATAATTCGTCCTTAAAACAAAGGATCTTAGAGGAATTTCATTCATCACCTAAACTAGGTCACTCTATATTTCATAAAACATATGAACAAACTAAGAACTCACTCTTCTAGGAGGGCATGACAACTAAAATATAGGATGTTGTGGTAACATGTGACACTTGACAAAGAAATAAGGGGGAGGTAGTAAATTTGTTGGGGGCATTGTAGCCACTATTGATCCCAACACATATATGGACTGACATCTCTATGGATTTTATAGTGGGACTACCAAGGGTGAGAAACAAATCCATGATCATGGTGGTAGTCTATCACATCTCTAAATATTCTTGTTTTTGTTCCTTACCCCATCCATTCACCCCCTCCTTAGTTGCTTAAGTCTCACTGGATCATAATTTTAAGTTACATCGCATTCCCACTTGCACTGTCTTGGATCAAGATTGTACCCTCACAAGAAAACATTGCAGTAGTCATTTAAAATACATGGTACGTAGATAAAAATGACCACCACATATCACCCCCAAACAAACGGTCAAACTAAAGTGGTCAACAAGTTCCTAGAAACCTATTTGAGATGTTTTTCCTTTGAAAAAATAGACCAATGGGAACAATATCTTCTCCTTGTATAAATTGTGGTACAATACCTCTTATCATGGAGATACCAAAATGATCCTACATGAATCTATTTATGGTAAAACACCATTATCATTCACTTTATATTTACCAAGCACTTCCAAGGTTTAGGAAATAAATCATGTGTTCCACACTATAGTATAGTATATATAGTTCCACATTATTTCAATCAAAATTGAGTCCTACTATCTATTGGAATAGTTACATAGTATATACTATAGTATATTAGAATTTACTAATGTTGATATATTAAATTCTATTCTCGGTATTAATATGTAGAAAAAATTAAACTTCATCTTTTTTGAACCCTGGAACCCTAGAGCATGCTAATACCGAAAATAGTTAGCATGATCCAACTAAGGAACATGCTATTTAAATTCTATTCTAGGTATTAATATGTAGAATACTTTAAAATTCATATCTGGAACCCTTCTCTAGGCTCAATGGTTCATGGAACATTTCCTAATTTAGCTAGTATATGGAAGTTGATGTCTTCTACTAATTGGAAGTCCTCTCGAATGATGGTTTAAAGATGACCATAAAATGTTGTCTAGTAGAAGCTGGAAATCTTATACTAATTGGTGGTTTGAGGAAAACCGTAAACCTATCAAATGGTTTTCGATGACCACAAACCGAATCATGCTCGTTTGTCACGCTCGCTTGACAAGACTTAAAATATTGAAGCCCGATTATCAATCGCTAATGTTGTTCCCCCCTGTTAAGGATAAGGTGAGAAGATGAACATCCCCAACCTAATGTTGTTCCCCCATTTGCAGAGGATCTATTCCTATCCATCACAACCAAAAATCAAAAGTTCCCAGTGTAACATCCCCAACCTCCCAGGCTTGGCCACATCACATAATATCAACATTTGTAGCTCTGAATCAACCATACTATAGCATCACCCAACATACTACCGAACAATGCTACTCTGAAAATCCACTACGCAAATTCTATACTAAACCCTTGTCTGTGCAGTATCACTTGAAGTAACACACTCAAACTCAAGATGAGTCATGCTACACTAACTTTATCCTTTTCACACAACTTTCAGAAGTGGAAGTAACTAAAAACAATTTCACATGAGTATATTGATCACACAACACTACCGTGCACAAAACGATCGTGGCGTCACAAGCCAATTCTAGTTTCCTTATGTAGAGGATTTATTTCCCTGTACGCACGCATGAGTTCCAGCCTCCTATGCACACATTCTACTTTCCTGCACACCTGACCATTCAATCCTTTCTTCAGAGACTCATGACCAATATCAAAGGATAACTTAATAGGAAAAAATATCAACATTTGTCATACTCATGCACAACTACAAATATAAGATATAAACACCACACTGACATGTACAAGCAACATTAGACATAATACAGGCAAGTCGGCTGAGGTAAGGACAAGTTGAGTTGAATAAAGGGTTGAATTAGTCATCTAGAAAATAGTGGATGAGGGAAAAGGAAATTTAATTCGAATATAGGGTGGAATGAGTTGACTGGAAAACATTCAATGAGGAAAATGAAACTTGATTCAAATAGAGGGAAGAATGAGTCAACTAGTGAGGAAACCAAACATTCAATGGAAGTGTTTGGTCGGCCAATAATGGAGATAAATGTAGAGGGGAAGAATTTAATATTCAACAATGAACAAAAATTTTTGGAGGGTGATTTTGGTAACCCAAAATAGATCAAAACATCTAGGAAAAATTTTGATAACCCATAACAAGTAAAAAGCATTTGGAAGTCGAGGTTGAAATTCAACAGCACGAGAAAAAGACTAGGGAAATAATAAATGTGAAAACAACACTAGATTGCAAGGTATGGTATGCATATAACTTGTGGGAAAAATAAAACACCCCAACAATGTTGATAATCTGAATCATTACCTATGGACAAAGTGTGGACAACAATTAGCATCAAAATAGACTATAGGAGTGAGAGAAAATCCCTAATTCTCTTAAAATGAAATTAGAAACCCCAAGTAAATAGCAATAGGGCTATGGATTTTGAACTTTAAAATGGATGTGTGGCAATGGTTAAAGAGTGGTTGGTTTTCCTTATGGGCTCATGGAAATATATCCATGTAAAACAAGCTCAGATAATAATTGGCACATATTTCTCTTTGCTAAAAAATACACAGGAAACCATTAAATTATAGTTCACACCATTTATCATTCATAGAAAATGCATATATATACAATAACCACACATAAACTCATAATTTACCCTCGAAACCCAAACGAGAAAACCAACATTCTTTTGGCTTCATCCAAGATCATTATTATTCAACAATGGGTAAGTTACAAGCTCTCACATTCATCTTTATTCTCCTTAGTGACATACAGGTAGCCTCTTTACATCATTCATAGCCAAATAACCCCTCTCTCATCACGGGGAAACATGCTATAGGAGAGTGGATCGACTAAGAGGATAAATAGAAGGTTAGGAACACACAACACTTCATCTTCTCTCTATTCCATTTCTCCTTTTTTTCATTGTTTGGTTGTCTTTTCTCCAAGGTATAAAAGGTCTCATGAAATTCTCATCATTTATTTACATAGAAAAATATATTTCCAAACTTTACATACATGACATACAAAAGTAGGCATCAATCGTGATGGCATGGGGCCCTTCATGCCAACAAATTGATCTCCTTCATCATCCATAGCCTTCAAATTTTCTCATGTTGATTATTCTAGAGCATGTGTCAATATCCAATTGTTCTTGTCAGATCCAATTTAGATCAATAAAGGACCCATTTGATTCATTTTTTAAACAATGTTTCATAAGTCGTCTCAATGAAGCAATTCAAGCACACATAATGATGTAATTCCCAAAACCATGGCTGGAATATTGTGAAAAAAATTAAGAATCTAAGCTAGAAATCAATGGATAAACTAAGATACCTTTATTCACCAATCACCCTATCCCCCATTTGGTGACTACCCCCATCTCCTCCAACTCACAGCTAGTTTGAATCCATAATTTATCTCTTAAAAAGACATAAACAATCTAGTACCTTTGTCTTTGCTATAATTGTGATGAGTGATATTTCAAAGGGAACAAATGTAAAGAACATAAATAATTTTAAATGGGTGAATATCTACACGAATACTTCGAAGAAATTCCTATTGAAGATACTCTTGAACCAAACTAGGAAGACACTGCCCCTCCCATGGAACATGAAGCCACCCCTGCAAACTCCGTGTGAGGAACCCCAAATTTCCATGCATGCCATATCATGCTTCTTCACAACCCTAACATTGAAATTGATTGGATACATAAATCACTTTAAAAACATAGTTACCATCTTAACGAGAATCGGGACCTCAAAATGAGAACTATGGCCCAAAAAACCCATTTTTTTGAGTAAAAACCACCAAAATATAAAAAATAATTTCTCCCTTAACTTCATTATTAAAAAATAATTCTTTTTCTAGAGTGATGTCATTGAAAAATCATTATCATCTTTAAAGGCTACCATATGAACTACTCTAGCATTAGCAGTGTCATATTTTATGGGAAAAGGTCTTGGAATGATATTTATAAAAGAAGTACACCCTTTGGCATTCATAGTAAGAAGTTGTTAAAATACAATTTGTGTAAATCCACATGTGATACAAAGATGATGGTAATCCTATATGCAATAGATACTTGGCATCCATATCTCATAAGGTGATGTTTGCAGATCAAGACTCACCATCATAGTATAAACTACTTTATGAAACAAAGGTTGTCCTCACCATTGCAACATAAGTAGGTCAACAAGATTCTAGGGTATGCTAATGAGATTATCCATAAGAAGGGTAAACACAATGTGATAGTTGATGTTTTATCCCATCATTTTGATGAGGTTGGATCCCTCTTTTTCTTATCTTTGCCCATTCTAGGTTGGATAAAGGAAGCCAATCAAGAATGGTTGGAAAATGATGTTATCATTCAAGTCATCGACATGCTTCAAGAATATCTTAAACGTACTAAAGGGTATACATGGTAGTTAGATACATTGTGATATAATGGTCACAGTTTTCTAGTAAATAATTCTTCCTTAAAGAAAAGGATCTTAGAGGAATTTCATTCATCACCTAAACTAGGTCACTCTATATTTCATAAAACATATGAACAAACTAAGAATTCACTCTTCTAGGAGGGCATGAAAACTAAAATATAGGATGTTGTGGTAACATGTGACACTTGACAAAGAAATAAGGGGGAGGTAGTAAATTTCTTGGGGGCATTGTAGCCACTATTGATCCCAACACATATATGGACTGACATCTCTATGGATTTTATAGTGGGACTACCAAGGGTGAGAAACAAATCCATGATCATGGTGGTAGTCTATCACATCTCTAAATATTCTTGTTTTTTTTCCTTACCCTATCCATTCACCCCCTCCTTAGTTGCTTGAGTCTCACTGGATCATAATTTTAAGTTACATCGCATTCCCACTTCCACTATCTTGGATCAAGACTCTACCTTCACAAGAAAACATTGCAGTAGTCATTTAAAATACATGGTACGTAGATAAAAATGAGCACCGCATATCACCCCCAAACTGAAGTGGTCAACAAGTTCCTAGAAACCTATTTGAGATGTTTTTCCTTTGAAAAAACTGACCAATGGGAACAATATCTTCTCCTTGTATAAATTGTGGTACAATACCTCTTATAATGGAGATACCAAAATGACCCTACATGAATCTATTTATGGTAAAACACCATTGTCATTCACTTCATATTTACCAAGCACTTCCAAGGTTTAGGAAATAAACCATATGTTCCACACTATAGTATAGTATATATAGTTCCACATTATTTCAATCAAAATTGAGGCCTACTATCTATTGGAATAGTTATATAGTATATACTATAGTATATTAGAATTTACTAATGTTGATATGTTAAATTCTATTGATGGTATTAATATGTAGAAAAATTTAAACTTCATATTTTTTGAACCCTGGAACCCTAGAACATGCTAATACCGATAATAGTTAGCATGTTCCAACTAAGGAACATGCTATTTAAATTCTATTCTCGGTATTAATATGTAGAATACTTTAAACTTCATATCTGAAACCCTACTCTAGGCTCAATGGTTCATGGAACATTTCCTAATTTATCTAGTAGCTTGAAGTTGATGTCTTCTACTAATTGGAAGTGCTCTCGAATGATGGTTTAAAGATGACCATAAAAGGTTGTCTAGTAGAAGCTGAAAATCTTATACTAATTGGTGGTTTAAGGAAAACCACAAACCTATCACGTGGTTTTGGATGACCACAAATTGAATCATGCTCGCTTGATATTACTCGATTCATAAGACTTAAAAACTTGAAGCCTGATTATCAATCGCTAATGTTGTTCCCCCCTGTTAAGGATAAGGTGAGAAGATGAAAATCCTTTCACTGTAAGATATGTCAATAGCCAATAATGAATTTTATGGTATGAATGAGATATCTGCTTGGCTATTGATGACCATCATTAAGAAGCCATCCACCCATAGTGATTTTCTAATCTTGTATTTTTCTTTGTGTTAGAACATATGTTTTGAAGGATGATTCTACACTACTACATATGGGTTGATTATTCCATGAAAGTTTTCTGCGTTTCAATTATTTTCATCTTTTGTTTTTAAATAGGGTGGGATTTTCATTGATATTGCCATGATAGTTCGCCACAATATCCACAAATAGGTTATTTTAACTTGGTCGGGATTTTCGTCGCTATTGCCATGAAATTATGTGGCAATAGTGACGAAACTTTTGCATATCTAATTGGTCAGTGTTAATGGTTAGTTGACTATTTGATCTATATATACTTGACTTTAAGAGACTTCGCGGCACAATTTCTATACTTGTGACACTGTTCTTGGATTTTGTTTGAACTGTTTATTTTTTCCGCCACCTATCGGTTGAACAAATTCAATTCTCGATTTACATAGCTCGAATTTTGAACTTGCAAGGTTAGTATGTTTTTTTTTATTGATGTACTCATTTAACATGTTAATTTTTGTTCAAATCTCCAAATTTCATGTAGCTTGTTTTTTCCTTGATAATATATTATATGTGTAGTACCATATTTCATGTCTTTGGTTTTTGGATCTAGTTAGTATATTCCATGGAACAGGGTATGTGGATTCCATAATATTCTAGGTTTATGGAATCCACATAACCTTTTCCCTTCAATTGTAGCTAGAATGTCTTTCTCTTTTCATTGATAAAGATATGGAAGTGCTCTTGAAACTAAACCCTGATCGGTGAAATCATAGTAATTGATTGTCATTTTCTTCTCTCTTTTATTTTTAAGAACTAACAAAAAAACACCAACAAAGCTTTATTGAATCTCTGATACCACTTGTTACATACCTAGTACCCAAATGGGATCACACTTGCATAAATTGAAAATAATATAACAGTGACAATAATGGTTGGGATACTTGCACACCTAATGGTAATTGGCTAGAACTTACTAATTCAATTAAATGAAGGAAGAAATCTCCATGACTAGAATCTTGAAGTTGATTGTTATATTGATAAATGATAAGTTATGGTATATATAAGATAGGGAAGAAACTCATGATTATAAAAATAAGATACATAAACACTAACCCTAAACTTATGTTGGGTAGATATGTCATTATTATATAAAGGAAACATTTGTACACATATGACCTTATTATAAAGATGTTATCTATGTCGTGATTAGGCACATAACAGTCACTTTTAACTAACCACCTTCAACCATCTTAGCTTATGGTTACCCACCTTTAAATTTCTTGTCTTATGATTAAGCACCTTTAACAAATGAACTTATGATTATATACCATACTCTTCCAATATAAATAAAGTATATTTGTTTCAAATTTCTCAATAAAATCCACATACCCTTTTCTTACATGTGATGTTGTTTCTCTCAATTTTTTATAATCACACACAATTCTAGATGTAGTGATTAACTTTAGTTTGTAGTTGATGTAACTTGTTTATACACTACTAATGAGTATCTAAAATATAAAAAAATCATGACGAAATCTACGATAACATGATGAAATCTACTAGTCTGACAATGAAAAATGAGAACATGCCAAAGTGTCTTAGAAAATAAAACTGTGACCACTGTAAGTAGCATAAAATTGTGACCATTTTATGTAGATGCAAATCAACAAGTCATAATTTAAACCAACCCAACCCAATTGTGGATGACAAGTGGATGGATTTTGATTTTTAGTGGTGAATTTCAAACATTGGCATTTTGTCTACAAAACAACTTAGAGTCTAGTGTACGGTGTCGAGCAATTCAATTTTGAGAATTTTTGAGAGAATTTTTGACCACTTATGTTAAATGGTGTGTAATTATTTTCTATGATGATTCAGTACACACTACTCTAAAGTACAAATTGAAGCATATCGATCTTAATAGTTAATAGATAATAAATAAAAAAAGCATGTCAAAATTTCTTAGAAGAAATAATTGTGAGGTTTGTAGGTCACTGTAAATAAACATATCATAATCGAAAGGAGTAGCTAAAATATGAAAATTTGACAACTTACTATTTGGTATGGTGTAGGTAAGACAATTACTTGTCAGGACAAGGATTTATCACTACGAACGAAAATGACAGGAAGCTTGTTCTGTTAAGAGTGGCATTAGAGGAAAGGGGCGATGGAAAATGTTATTGCCCTTGCCATGATTACAAAGGCTTGCCAAAAAAATTAATTTTAATAACAACAGCTCAAAGACATTGTAGGGAGAAGGGGCATACCGAAGGGGGTTATGAATATCATCCATTGGTAAGAGGATTCAATATTTAATGTATTCTTTGTAATAATCAATATGTCATGGATTTCCATGCAAATAATAGAAGTTAAGACGATGTTTTTGGAATGTCTGTAGATGGTTCTGCATTGAAGTACATCGAAGAAAAGTGGCCAATTTTTAAGGAAGAACCTCATAATGTTAGACTTTTGTTGGCAGCTGATGGTGTCAATCCATTTGGAGAGATTCATTCTACGTACTCAGTGTGGCTTGTTTTTGTTATAAACAATAACCTTCCTCCTTGGATGTCGATCAAGAGAGAGCACACAATGTTGGCAATGATTGTTCCAAGTATTTAATTATCTTTTATTTTCTTTAAAGTATGACAAAATATTTCATTTCTTTGTTTCGTGCATGGTAATTATTTCTTTTATATATAACTACATCTAGATAAGTATAATTAATCAGGCAGTATGTTGAACCAATTAGGTAAGTATTGGGTTAAAGATATGAACATATATATTGAGCCTCTTATCGATGATTTGTTGAAGTTATGGGTTGGTGTCACTATGTATGACATATCTAGACCAATAGGGCAAAAACGATTTCAATTCCATGGAATAATATCATAGACAATTCATGATACTCACGGGTTAACACATTTTTGTGGTATATTATTACTTTATTTTGTGATCTAATATTATATACATTTATTGAAAATATCATGCATTATTTTAAATTGTAACTCTAATTTGACGCTACATTAATTCATATATCTTGTAGGTCTTCAAACAAAGGGTACATTTGCATGCCCAGTTTGTGGTCTGAGGATAAAATATCGTCATTCAAGGAGTTTAGGAAAGGAAGTGTTTGATGAGTATAGGCACTTTCTACCTAATAATCGTAGTTATCGAACTAGAGACAAAGAAAAATTCAATGGTAGAGAATAAAATGGAAAAAAACCACAAAGAATGACACCTCGCCTATGGAAGTTGTGTTTATTAAGGTGGGTTGTCATAGATGTCAACTGTTGAAGAAAGCCCCGCAGCACAAAGGTTTGGGTAATGGACCCAATATTTTTTGAAGTAAATATGACTCATTATTGTCTTGTCATGGTTGATATGAAGTAAATATGGATGAACTCGAAAGTGGTCCCCTTATGGTGAAAGCCATCACGGGAAGACTCTTTGCAGAGTAAGAGAACCCATGCTTAATTGTGGAATAATGAGATGAAGGACAATGAACTTGTTAGGTAAACTATCCTATATGGATATTTCTTTTCATTCCATTTTCGGTGGTATGTGGAACGTCACATAACTCCTCACGGTTAGAGAGTTATGGCCATGAGAAGTTGGAGACCCCGGGTTTGGATAATGGGCCCAAGTTTGTTTGAAGGATAATAGTATGAGTTATGATATATTTTCATATAATACTATTCTATATGGATAGTACATTTCATTCCATTTCTGGTGGTATGCAGAACATCACATAACTCCTCACAGTTTGAGAGTTATGGCCTTACGGAGTTGGAGGACCCTCATATGTCATCTAGAAGCCCCAAAAGGTCAAAGTAGTCAAAGTGGTTTAAGAGATTTTAAAAGGTAAATAATAAAGTGAAGTAATGAGTGTATTATAATTCAAAGTGAATAAAAAATAAATTATTTCAATAATGAATTTAATGGAGAAAGTAGAAACGGGTTAACCCTAAAATAAGGAAAGTGGGGCCAAGTGACCTAGAAGATGTTTTTAAGGAAGCTACTTGGAGAGTATAAATAAGAGGCAAGGCTCTGTCATTTTAATCACACTTGAGCATATTGAATATCTATAGGTKTYTAAGGCAACCAAGKATATTTAAGCATATTGAACATAAATTGATATATGAACATAGAGAGATAGAGTGATAAATAGTTATTAGAACTTTATATGAATATACCTTCATACATATGATATGATTGGGTGCCAATGTCTCGAAGATGGAACATGGGTTGCTCGTACCTCCATTAATAACATTTATGAGCATCCCACACGAAATGACATTAATTAGTTTGGATTATTGAGTGTAGAAGTATTTTACTAGCATTCTACATAGTTTCATTTTATTTTATTAAAATTTTATTTTTTTAAAATTTCTAGTTTTTCTTTATTTATGTTACATAAGTTTCTGAAACATTGGTCAATGTCTCTGGAACTACTATAACAATATTATATATTAGAAATATATAAAAAACATTTTAGATTACAATTTTATTTCAATCAAAATTAAGGCCTATTATCTATTGGAATAGTCATATAGTATATACTATAGTATATTAGAATTTACCAATGTTGATATATTAAATTTTATTCTTGGTATTAATATGTAGAAAAATTTAAACTTCATATCTTTTGAACCTTGGAACCCTGGAATATGCTAATACCGAGAATAGTTATCATGTTCCAACTAAGGAACATGTTATTTAAATTCTATTCTCGGTATTAATATGTAGAATACTTTAAACTTCATATCTGGAACCSTGCTCTAGGCTCAATGCTTCATGGAACATTTCCTAAGTTAGCTAGTAGCTGGAAGTTGATGTCTTCTACTAAYTGGAACTGCTCTCGAATGATTKTTTAAGGATGACCATAAAATGTTGTTTGGTAGAAGCTGAAAGTCTTATACTAATTGGTGGCTTAAGGAAAACCACAAACCTATCAAGTGGTTTTCGATGACCAAAAACCGAATCATGCTCGCTTGTCATGCTCACTTTATATTACTCGATTGATAAGAMTTAAAAACTTGAAGACCGATTATCAATCACTAATGTTGTTCCTCCCTGTTAGGGATAATGTGAGAAGATGAAAATCCTTTCAGTGTAAGATATGTCAATACACAATAATAAATTTTATGGTATGAATGAGATATCTGCTTGTCTATTCATGACCATCATTAAGAAGCCATCCACCCACAGTGATTTTCTAATCTTGTATTTTTCTTTGTGTTAGAACATATATTTGAAGGATGATTCTACTTTCCACAATGCTCACAAGGATGAAGATCAAAGAACTAATATTCCATATGAACAACTCGCTAAAAATGTTGGCATATCAAAATTGGCACTTGAATTGGAAAAGGTGAATGCGAACTTTCTTGAAGCAGTCCAACACTATGAAACTACATTGGTTTGGTGTAATCCAAAATATGAAAGGTGACATCTTTTTCATATCTGATACCAATTCTATGGTTATTCTTTCTGATTTCTTCCCAAGTTCAGATGATCTTCTTGGAAAGATGAAGTTGACCTCTATATCTAGTTGAATATGGGGCTATCTCACTGAATTTTTGTTGCATTATCAGTTGATCTGAATCAACAATATCATCTTCTTCGAAAAGATGGTTGTTCTGAACAATGTGTTATAGCCTTAATTTCCACCGTATAGGCCGAAAGGGAGTTCACAAGAAGATTAAATCCAAACCACATGTGTTTCTTGAGACTTGGTCCCTTTTTGGAAGTCATCATCGGTATAATAGGGTACAACACGTGATCATCATCGCACATAAGTAGTAA